>VDFB02038273.1:0-11892 GCA_007258455.2 Sequoia sempervirens | reverse complement strand
AGCAACTACGACTTACCTTTCTTCTCCAATTTTAACCACCAAGACCATAGAATTTTTACACTAGGCTTCAATAACCCTAAAAAAATTGTTAGCTACTACAATAGACATCTCCTTTATTGGTGCCTTCTTTGGAATTCTCAATTCCTGAGAAACAACTTTAGGAGAGATTTTAGCTACAATGGTCCTGTCCATAGCCTTGATTTCCTAGGTTCTAGGAATGTAGGTCTTCTTGCACATGCAACAATTAGGTTGACACTCAACATTGCTTCTAGAAAAATCTTGGGATGATCTAACCCACTTTCAAACACCTTCTCATCTACATCAGACTTTTCTTTACTATCCAAATGTGCCCAAAATTCTTCCAATTAAAAAAATCCTAGCTCTATATCCCTCACACTAAGCCAGCGATTTTCAATTTCAGATTGCATGAGCACAATGAACCTAATGAAATGCTTGAATTCCTGAAGAAATAATAGTAGCAGGTAGAAGTACAATTGAGGCTTTAACAAATAAGTTCTCACCACCTTTAAGCCATATAAAATGAGAAGATGTGCGATTGGTGTTGAATTAATATGACACATTTTTTTATTTTGCAGTAATGTAAACCCTAAGGATTGTGTGCCTTCTAGAAATCTTCATAAGACATCTCCCGACTATACCATACAATTTATTAAATGCAAGGATGATGTCTCGAAACCTATGAAACAATCAACTAACTCCTTTGTCGTGACGAACAGAAACTTGACAACCTAAAATCGGGAGTTACAAAGTTTTAAGAAGTTATGACTCACCGACCGCATACTTGATGCTACAAAAGATAACAATTGGGCTATCGGAAATTTAGGGGAAACAAAAACCTGATGACATAGACAACAAATAAGGAGCATTGAAAAACTAAGTTTCACAACTAGGAGAACATGCAACAAAAGTTTAGAAACTTAGTGAAACCTGTGACAAAGGAGTAAAATGAATATAAAGGCCATATAAGCAGGAAACATGAATAAGAGGACATAAATTAAAGACATGATACATAGTAAATTATGAGTAACATTGGCTCCAGATGGTGACTAGGACTAACAAGACACAAAGAATCTAGAAACATGACATAAAGCCTTATTCATTGGGCAACATAGTCAAAAACCAGAAAAACCACAACCAAACAACAAACAAAACAAAGGAAATAACTATGTACAGGGACAAACCCAACAAACATTTAGTCAAGTAATTTCAAATCTTTCCCATTATATCTAAGAGGCAGAGTAGTACCATCAAGATAAGCCAAATAGGAGGCATGATCACCAACAAGCTCTTTGATCAGAAAAGGTCCTTTCCATAGAGAATAAATTTTTTTATGTTCTCACTTTGGCTCTCTCCTTCTATCCCAAAGAAGAAATGAATCACCAACAACAAAGTCTCTTTGTCTAGCTCTTCTATCAAATTTTTTTTTTACCATCTGCGGATGTTTACATTTTGTTATTGTAGATGTATTTCATTTTATGATGAAGGGTAGAAGGCATACCATTCATTGCATGAATCCATGGCCTTCCCAAAATGAGATTATATGAAATATCATTTGACATAACATGGATTGGTGTTTCTAATGGGGCCTTTCTAGTTGTAATAGGTAAAGTGATTACACCAAGCGGTTTTGTTCCTACATTGTCAAATCCACTGATAGAGAAGGAATCAGGTTGAATTTTTGATTTATTGACATGAATCATATCCAAAAGGTTTACATTACACACATTAAGTGTTGATCCATTGTCAAGAAGGGTTCACTTTATCCCTATTCTATTGTATTTAGCTATTATTATAAAAGCCAAAGTTTTTTTTTGCACTTCCAAAGGAGGGAGATCACTTTGGTGGAAAACAATGTTAGTGTTTATTCCTTGAATCATGGTTGCTATATCATTCAAATTTACACTAGAGGGAAACACAACTTGTTGTAAGGATGTTTGAAGCTCATAGTGTGATACTTAGGTGAATTCTAAATTAGGTCCCATAGGGATATCTTTGTAGGGGTATTCTTAAGTTGTTCAACAAGACTACACTACTCTTTTCTAGTTTGTGGAGGAAAAAAAAGGAGGAACTATTAATATAAGATCAACCAATGCAATGGATGTTGCTGGCTGGATGCAGAAAGTGAGCAGGGAAGGCCACCAATCCGATGGCGAGGTTCTTTTATGGTGCAGGAGCACCTTGGGTTCCTCATGCCTCCTAGAGGCATTGTTTGTTTTCTTTGTTTGTTGTGAAGAATTTTGAGATGTAATAAGGTTCCAAGAACCATCTTTCATTTCTTGTAACAAGTTTTAGTTTGGAGTCAAGTTTTGTTGTGAGAACAAGGTCTCCTTCCTCACCATGTAAGCTTGGTTCATCTAGGCTCACCCCTTCTCCCCAAAGCATTTTTCCAAACTCCTATAGGCTACTTACAACCATTTCAATCATTCCTAAGTGCCACCTTGAAGAAAAATCTCTCAAAACAAGCAAAACTCAGATTATTGCTTTACAAGCTAGGCCTGTCACACAGAGATGCGAGGCCTAGATCACTTTGAAACTTTCCCCAGACATTTGGCCATTCTCCAAAACCTTTAAAATATCAAAATACACATAAATACCTTCCATCCCACAAGAAATTAGCAACTATACACCGTGGGAGTGGAAGATAGAACCATTTTTTGGCCAAACCCTAGTTTTGAGGGTTTTTTTGACCTGCTGCTGTAAAACAAAGATATCTCCACTTCTAATTGATGAAAATTCACCAAACCACTTTCAAATGAAATCTTACACTCTCCTCTTTCCAACCATAACATTTTTGAGCCCATACAAATCGTACAAAGGTTGTACCACGCATTTTAGCAGCAAATTTACACAGAAATTTCCAAAAACAACCACTTTTTCATTAGAACTTAAAAAAATTTGATTCAACAGCCATTCCTCGACCATGAGAGACTTATTTAACATCCAACAACCCTTCCCAATGTCCTCCAAATGTCATTTGAGTTAGGTGGATGTTGGAAACCAACTTTTTTACCAAAAAGACCCCTAATTGCCTAGTTAAGGCAATTAATTACAACTTCACAAAAACCTAAGTGAAATGAGGCTTCAAATGTGAATTCAAACATATAAAAGAAACCACAAACACTAAAAATGTCAAGGAAACTCCACTCAAGGACTTGGATGCATCAAGGCACTTTAATTCTTTAGTTTGCCTAGATGAACCAAGCTTACATGGTGAGGAAGGAGACCTTGTTCTCACAACAAAACTTGATTCCAAACCTAAAACCCATTACAAGACATGAAAGATGGTTCTTGAAATATTATTACATCTCAAAATTCTTCCCAACAAACAAAGAAAACAAACAATGCCTCTAGGAGGCATGAGGAACCCAAGGTGCTCCTGCACCATGCACCCGGGGTGGAAGAGATCTCAAGTACCACCTGAGATCAGTTGTTGTAGAGTAGTACCATGATTTTTGATATCCTCTTCCCTCATCCAAGTTGCATCTTTAGGTGGAAGACCCTGCCACTTAACAAGATATTCATTATATACCTTTTTCCTTGTCCTTTTTACCTCTTTGGTGTCTAGGATGGCTTCAAGCTTCAAGGGTTCAGATGGTGGAAGGTCCTGCACCCAATCTTCATCAGCTTCCACACCTGTACCTGCATCCAAAGATCCCTTAAAGGGGTACAAATCAGCCACATTAAAGATGGGAGAAATAGCCACTCCAAGAGGGAGTGCTATTTCATATGCATTTTGTCCAAACTTATGAAGTATTTTGCATGGGCCTATTTTCTTCATGTGAAGCTTGGTGTATTTTCCTTTAGGAAACCTCTCCTTTTTCAAGTAGGAAAAAACTAGATCTCCCACCTTATATTGCACATTCCTTCTCTTCAAATCTGCCCTTTCTTTGTATTGACTTCCACTCTTCTTGAGATTTTCCTTCACTTGATCATGAATAGACTTCATTGCCATAGCAAACTCTTCACCTTCAACACTTCTTTTCTCCATTCCTTTTAGATCTCTCAACTCAAAGATACCTCTTAGATTCATTCCATACACTACCTCAAAGTGAATTTTACCTATACTCCTATTGACAGAATCATTGTATGCATACTCTGCTTGTGGCAACACTAAATCCCATTGCACACCATGTTCCTTTGTTAAACATCTCAAAATATTACCAAGTGACCTATTAACCACCTCTATTTTCCCATCCGTTTGAGGATGGTAGGCTGAACTATATTGTAAATTAGTCCCCAACTTTCTCCACAAGGTCCTCCAAAAATGACCTATGAACTTGGAGTCCCTATTGGATACAATACTCATAGGAATGCCATGCATTCTCACAATCTCTTTGAAAAACAGACCTGCAATGTTAGAGGCATCACTATTGCATCTACAAGGAATAAAATGTGCCATTTTGCTAAATCTATTAACTACTACAAAGACACTATCCACTCCTCTTTGTGTTTTAGGCAGTCCTAAGACAAAATCCATGCTTATGCTCTCCCATGGTCTATTTGGGATTGGTAAAGGTTGGTAAAGACCAGCATTGGAGGTGGTACCTTTTGCTCTTTGGCATATTGTGCAAGATTCCACAAACCTTCTCACATCCATCTACATTTTGGGCCAAAAGTAAAATCTTCTCACTTGCTCCAAGGTTTTATCAAGCCCATAGTGTCCTCCAAGGCTTCCACTATGTTTTTCCTTGATTATATTCTCCCTCATAGAACACTTGGGAATGCACAATTGAGCCCCTTTAAACAATAGCCCATTTTGCAACACATAATCAGCAAAGTCACTATGAAAAACATCTGAGAACTAATTACAAACATCAAAAGCAACCTTAAAATCTTCATCCTCTTGATACATACCTCTAAGAGCCTCAATGCCCACACTTTGAAATTGGATTTCTTGAACCATCATGACCCTTCTACTAAGTGCATCTGCAACTTTATTAGCCTGCCCCTTCTTATGCTTTATGGAAAAAGTGTATGCTTGTAGGTATTCAACCCACTTCATGTGCCTTTGGTTCAATTTTTCCTGCCCATTCAAAAAACTAAGTGCATGATTATCAGTAAAAACAATAAACTCCCTTGGCAGCAAGTAGTGCCTCCATTTCTTCAAGGCTTGGACCATAGCATATAGTTCAAGATCATAGGAAGAGTATTTTCTCTTTGCCTCATTTAGTTTTTCACTAAAAAAATGCAACTGATCTACCTTCTTGACTCAAAACAACACCTATTGCTTGATTTCTTGCATCACATTCTATGGTAAAAACTTTATTAAAATGAGGAAGGGCAAGGATAGGCTGATGTGATACCTTTCTTTTCAAGTACTCAAACCTTTCATTTACTTCATTGGTCCAATTGAACTTACACTTCTTTTCTCCTTTGATGGTATCAATGATGGGTGCACAAATTTGGCTAAAGTTCTTGATGAACTTCCTATAAAAGCTTGCAAGGCCATGGAAACTCCTCACATCTCCTACTGATTTAGGTGGTGGCCAATTTAAAATAGCCTCGACTTTTGATGGATCCATCTTCAAACTGCCCTTTGATATGACAAACCCAAGGTAGACCAATTCTTCTTTCATGAACTCACACTTTTTCATGTTGATCAACAACTTCTCTTCATGTAGCCTCCTTAGGACCATCTCAAGATGCTTCAAATGTTCCTCCTTGGACCTGCTAAAAACAAGAATGTCATCCAAGTAAACCACAACAAATTTTCCAATAAAGGGTTTCAATACCTCATTCATCAATCTCATGAAGGTACTAGGGGCATTGGACAAGCCAAAAGGCATCAACATCCATTCATAGAGACCCCCATTAGTTTTGAAGGCTATATTCCATTCATCCCCTTCACGAACCCTGATTTGATGGTACCCACTCTTTAGATCAATCTTTGAAAAATAGCGCGCTCCACCTAGGCAATCCATAAGATCTTCCATCCTTGGCATAGGAAACCTATATCTGATGGTTATCCTATTTATGGCTCTTGAATAAGTACATAACCTCCATTTACCATCCTTCCTAGGGGCTAACATGGTTGGAACAACACAAGGGCTCAAACTCTTCCTCACTAGGCCCTTATCCAATAGTTCTTGCACTTGTTTTTCTATCTCTTCATTTTGGGTTGGTGTCATTTTGTAA
Source organism: Sequoia sempervirens (assembly GCA_007258455.2). NCBI lineage: Eukaryota > Viridiplantae > Streptophyta > Pinopsida > Cupressales > Cupressaceae > Sequoia > Sequoia sempervirens. The sequence goes on along the minus strand of VDFB02038273.1, from coordinate 5,736 downwards.
GCAGCCTTATTAGGTAATGTGGCACCTAGTATTAGGTCAATATGGTGACTGATATCTCTGATTGGAGGCAGGGAACTAGGCAATTCATCCACCACTATCTCCTTATACTTCTCCAACAAGGGTAGGACTTCAATAGGAATTGATTCTTCTTTGTTTACAGCCAAAACAGACCTGCACTTAGGCTTAACTACTAGGGAAAATCCTAGACCTCCCTCTTCCTTCAAGGTCTACAAGAACTCCTTTTCCCCTACCACCATAATACTAGACCCAATCTTCTTATCTACTCCTTCATCCGGTAAGGGATTCATGGTGAAAATCTACCCATCTTTATAAATTGTATATGTATTTTTATGCCCATCATGTTGGGCTTGTCTATCATACTGCCATGGGCATCCTAAGAGTAGATGACAAGCATCCATGAGGGTGACATCACACAAAATTTTGTCCCTATACTCCCCAATTTGAAAATCTACCCAAACTTGCTCATTAACAAGCACTTGTTGCTCCCTATTCAACCATGACACCTTATATGGGGTAGGGTGAGGAACCTTTCTCAATTTTAACTTTTCAACCATTTCAAGAGACACTAAATTATCAGTGGATCCTGAGTCTACAATTACCTTGCATACTTTACCATGAGATTTGCATGTAGTCCTAAATAAGGACTTCCTTTGTGGTGGCTCCTTGGCACTTGGAACCTTGAGAAGTGTTCTTCTCATCATCAAGCTCTCTCCAAATTCAGGATCAGTAGGCCTTGAAGGTGAATTGGAACTTTGTGCATCCTCCTCTTGCACCAATTGGTTTCTCCTATCTGCACCTTGAGAGGTTGAAGCTTGCTTTTCAGGACACTTGAAAGATGGGTGCCCAAACTGGTTACATGTGTCGCACCTTCCAGAGAATGAACGAGAACCTCTTCCATTAAATCTGCCTCTTCCATTAGACCTCCTACCTCTGAATCCTCCTCTTGATTCTTGGCTTTGTTCCTCTTTTCCACTTGACTCCCCTTGTTGCCTTTGTGATTGGTTTCTACCACCAAAATTTCCTCTTCCCTTGAAATTTCTGCCTCTTCCTCTTCCTTGCTGCTCTTGCTTTCTTTTCAACTTCTCCTCTTCCTTGCATGCTATTTGGAAGCACTCTTCTACTATTTTAGGAGTCACAAGACTCATCTCATCTTGGATTTCAAACCTTAGGCCATTCAAGTATCTGGCCACTTTCTCATTGTCATTCTCTACACGACCACACCTCATACTAAGTTTGTGAAACTCCTTAGTATAGGTTGCTACATCCATATCCTTTTGCTTTAGGCTTTGTAGCTTCCTAAACACTTGTACTTCATGATCTGTAGGAAGGAATTGTGTCTTCAATCTGCTCACCATTCTGTCCCATGAAGTAATCATGTTCTTGCCTTCTTTCACTCTTTCTCCTTGGTGATAATTCCACCAAGTCAAGGCAGCCCCATTCAATTTGGTCTTTGAAAACTTAACCTTCTTGTCTTCTACCATCTCCTTATATTCAAAGTAGTTTTTCAAGGCATCTACCCATTCTAGGAGTGCCTCAGCATTCATCTTTCCCCCATACATAGGGATGTCTATCTTTACCTCGGTGGCTTCTACTCTTATTGTCTTCAAGGCTCCAATGAACCTTCTTTCTTCTGGAGGGATTTTCTCTTTAGGGTTGGTATTCTTTCCACCCTCTACCTCTTCTTCTGAGGTACTCTCTTCCTCAGCATTCACCTTCCTTCTCTCTAAGGCCTCTATCCTATCTCTTAAGGCCTTCATTTCCCTTGCAACCACCGCAGACCCACCTTTAGGAGGCATTGTTTTCTTTAAGCACCTCAACACACAATTCTTCTTTACTCTTCCACAATCAAACCTTGCTCTGATACCACTCTAATGTAGAGTGAGTAGGGAAGTTCACCAATCTCATATGGCATAGGTTCTTTTATGAGTGCTTCTGTCAAACACTCTTATCAACACACCCTCAAATGGTTGTCTTTATATAAAGAAAAATCAACTCACCAAGAGCCTTTGAATCTCAGACCTTTGAGGGACTTGTAATCATCTCAAACATTTTCTATCAGACCACAATCAAACACCATAGCCATGATTAGCACTTAGGAAACCCCATGAGTTCATTCCTCAACTAGTAGACCTCTTTAAACCCAATTGCTTGTAGCACTGCCCTGTAGGACAGTCCAATTAATTCTCACCCACAAACCTATATCTGATTTAAAATACTTTTTTTAGGAAATTATAATATGTTTCTACAAGGCCACAAAATCTTGCTCCTTGACAGCGGTTGGAAAAGCAACCATGAACCAACCTATTGATGTCCTCAAGAGGCCTAATTGAGTGCACTTGACTGGTTTTTGGTTACCTAGGCTCACCCCTTCTCCCCAAAGCCTTTTTTCAAACTCTTACAGGCTACTTACAACCATTTCAATCATTCCTAAGTGCCACCTTGAAGAAAAATCTCTCAAAACAAGCAAAACTCAGATTTTTGCTTTACAAGCTAGGCTTGTCACATGGAGATGCCAGGCCTAGATCAGTTTGTAACTTTCCCCAAACATTTGGAAATTCTCCAAAAAATTTAAAATATCAAAATACACATAAATACCTTCCATCCCACAATAAATTAGCAACTATACACCATGGGAGTGGAAGATAGAACCATTTTTTGGCCAAACCCTAGTTTTGAGGGTTTTTTGACCTGCTGCTGCTAAAACAAAGATATCTCCACTTATACTCAATGAAAATTCACCAAACCACTTTCAAATTAAATTTGACACTATCCTCTTTCCAACCATAATAGGTTTGAGCCCGTACAGATCGTACAAAGGTCGTACCACACGTTTTAGCAGAAAATTTACACAGAAATTTCTAGAAAATAGCCACTTTTTCATTAGAACTTAAAAAAAAATGATTCAACAGCCATTACTCAACAATGAGAGACTTATTTAACATCCAAAAACCCTTCCCAATGTCCTCCAACTGCCATTTGAGTTACGTGTATGTTGGAAACCAACTTTTTTACCAAAAAGACCCCTAATTGCCTAGTTAAGGCAATTAATTACAACTTCACAAAAACCTAAGTGAAATGAGGCTTAAAATACGAATTCAAACATATAAAAGAAACCACAAACACTAAACATGTCAAGGAAACTCCCCTCAAGGACTTGGATACATCAAGGCACTTTAATTCTTTAGTTTTCCTAGATGAACCAAGCTTACATGGTGAGGAAGGAGACCTTGTTCTCACAACAAAACTTGACTCCAAAACTAAAACCTATTACAAGACATGAAAGATGGTTCTTTGAAAACCTTATACACATCAAAATTCTTCACAAAAAACAAAAAAATAAAACAATGCCTCTAGGAGGCATGAGGAACCCAAGGCACGCACCATTTTCCTTGGTTTTAGATTGTTTCTAGTGTTATATGTATGAGCAATGGTATTATGACTCAGCTGCTACAAAAAAAAATTCTTATGTGAGTAGAGGATGAATTTAGGTTTATTTTGAGTTTGTGGTTTGTTTGAAGGTGGGTAAAGGATGAGTTGAGGTTGAATAATATTAACATACCTTAGTGAGGGAGAGTCTAATACCACTTCATCATCTTCATCTAAGGGCACAATATCATTATTGTCAATGTTTCATTTTCTTGGATCATGATATCCTCCATAGGATAGTTTTTAGGAGGACTACAAGCTAGATGTTCATGACATTCAAAGCTTGGTTCTGCTAAAATGACTTCATCGCATGTAGGGGAGGTCATAATATCTTCTTTAAAAATAATGGGGACATTAAGAAAAGGATTTATTTTATTGTCCTTTTTCTCTAAGGTCTCATTCTCTTGTGCCATATTGTCTACCCTAGTAGGAGAGCTTGTAAGATGTCCATATCATGCTATGGTTAGATTTTGTAGAGTAGCTTCATCGCAAATAGGGGAGGCATCAAGAGAAGGACAACTATGATTTTCATGCTTACCAAATAGATCTTTCCAAATGGTAGGAGCATTAGGAAAGGGAGGAACAATATTCTCATGACTCTCAATAGGTGCATCTTCTAACACCAACCTATCCTCTTTGCATCGACGAGGGATATTAGGAGGACAATTTTGATTGTCATGGTTCTCTATGATATCATCCTCTTTCACTAAAATATTGTCACAAGCAAGGGATGAATGTAGATTAGGTAAGGTGATGTTTAGAAATGTTTATATAATCTCATCTTCTTATTTTCTAATATCTTCGAAAGGGGGAAGAGGAGAGGGACAATCAAGATTCTCAATTCTTGTATCTTCTTTCACCAAGATATATTCGTCACTAATAGGAGAGGTAGATCAGGAGAAAAAAAAGTATGATTTTTGTGATTTTCTACACTTGAACCCTCTTGTATCATACCATCCTCACCAATAGGCAATGTAATATTAAGGATTATGTTAATGGTTTGATCCTCTTTCTCTAAGATGTTCTCATAACTATGAAAGATATTAGAAGGATGACTAACATATTTCTTAATGAACTCATAAGAGGGTATTTTGTACTTATTAAATCCATTTTTAACCATATCAAATCCACTTCTCTTAAAAGAAAACATGCTATCATGGAAAATTAAAGAAAGTGCAATGCAATGATCTAAAGTGAAATACTTAAATGCAATTATTAGATTTGAAACAAAGCAATTTGTTGATTATAGTATGCCCTAATTTGAAAATGAAATGTTATAAATAAAAATTTGAAATACATGAAATGAGCCAGATTAAGCTAGATTTATTGAAATGTATGTAACAAAAACCCAACCAACTAAAATAGAGAGTTAATGGTAGCAAACAAAAGTGTAAAAATAAGGTTTTTAGTGTTGTAAAGGGAAGTTTCAAATTTACACTAGTACTGATTTTCCCAAGGTGGAGAATGAGTCCTAGTAGGGATTCTTTTCAAAAATTTCAAAGATTTTCAATTGTTTTTTTTATGTTTTATGATTTGCATATGAGATGCCAATGCACATTTTAAATATTTTTTAGTAAAATGAGATGCAAAAGTGAAAGCTATATGAGCTTTCACTAATGCAAAATTTGAAACCCTAGAATGCAAATTAACTAATGAAAATATTAATGAAATGTTAATGCCTAGATCTAGGATGATGATGGACTCCAAATTAGAAATAAAGTGTTCCAAATGTAGGTTCACCAAAATGTAGTAGTGGAGATAGTACTCCCCACATTGGAGGAATAGAGCACAAGGATAGGGTTCCTATTTCACACTTGCTACACTGAAGGACACCTTAGAGATCTCAATCCAATGAAGAATGAAGGGAGAGATATAACAATAAGGGTATCCTAGGGTATGATTTCAAATTACAAGAGGGGTTCACCACCAAGTCTAACCTTGGAAAAGAAAATAACATGCAAGATGAAATGCAAAACCCTAATATGATGCAAACTTGAACTATATTACCTAGTAATGCATATAAAATAGATCAAAAAATAGTAAAATCAGAAGTTTTCACCTAGAAACTTGAAGATGATTGGAAGGAGTCCTGAAATGCTGGAAATTCTAACTTTTTGACCTAGTGGAACTCATTCTCCATTCTGGGTGAATTAGTCCTAGGTCTAGATTTTTGCACAAGAGCATGTTATAGACAAAAGGGTATATGAATCTACAAGAATTTCTAAAAAAAACCTATAGTGGAACTAATTTGCCACTTGTGAAAAATGAGTCTAGTTTGGATTTTCTAGA
>VDFB02038272.1:0-86293 GCA_007258455.2 Sequoia sempervirens | reverse complement strand
ATTGTGAAGAATGGCTCAAAAAGACTTTGAAATTCATGCGATGAAAAACCTTGCGAGAATTCATTGGTGCTTTGTGATTCAAGATGGTCTTCCATTTCATTGAAATCTATCTACATTTGTCGAAAATACTCTATTTCCTTCCAAATATATCTTGCAAAATTTTTCTTACTATTGCAAATCTTCAAGAATGATGATCACCTCATCCTCTAACTCTATCTCATAGTCTTGACATTCTTCATCTTCTATAATAAACCTTTTTTAGCATATGCTCATTGACAATTTGAGAAAGTTCAACGCCCAATTCATCATTGATAAACATGGGAGCTAATTGAGGACAAATCAAACCTCAAGAGAAAATCCACTTTGTCTTTTAGTGATGGTCCACTGTCAAGATGCTGCAGAAAACTGTCAAGGTCTAGTAACGAATCTTTCATATATCTTCCATGTATGTTTCCAATCTGATGTCTGCCTTGCAAGCTGAACTATGTTCGAGAACAAGAAAGTGTTTTTCATCTAGCTGTGATCCTTCTGATAAACCTTTTATCACTAGTGAATATGTCACCTGGTACTAAACTTCCTTACCATTCCTACTCTCAAAATCTACAAGACTTGAGGATGCAAGCTCCTCAAAGAGAATATTGGTTTTTTGGCAAGGGACTTTGATGTTGACGAAAAATACCAACATATTGTGTGAAACTCCAATTTTTTTCAGCAGATATTGCCATCAATTCTTGATAAGTATCACTTGAGAGTCCATATTTCCAAAGATTGCTTAGGGTTTTGAAATGTTTGCCATCATTTCAACAGGCTTACAGAGATTATCATTCTCAATTATGACAAATCTATCATTTGGTGACTGTTTTAAGAGTTAGGGCTTTGTCATTGTTTCAGCAAATTGACAGGCAAAATATGAGATATCAGCATACGTAATAACATCATACTCAGCATGTCTTGAGAGCAATATTTTCATACACTCTAAGGTTTCAGATTATTCGAGGTTGGAATTTTCAACAGGGATTTGAAGTAGGGATCAACAAAAGAAATGGAATTTACATTCAACGCACCAAGAATGACTCACAGTTTTGGAGCTTCTTTGGAGAGGTCATCATGTTCTGAAGAAAGCTTCATCAGAATCATCACCAGGCGCCAATTGTCAAAATTGTCTATTTTTAACCAGCACAATGTCACCATTTTTCAAGGAGATGAACATATCCTAAGAACTATTTTTAGCACCTATTTATATACCGTCTAGTTTTCGATGATCTTCTAGAAGGTCTATCGTTAGATGATGGTAATTCTTATCAAAAATCTATCTAAAAATTTCTTAAATTAGAGTTTAGTGCAGAGGTACATGGAGACACATCCCCTGGGGTTTTGGCCCCCATACCGGTCCTGGGGACGATGGACGCCTCGGGGACATTTCCCTGGTGTCCCCAATTATTTTTTTCAATCAGGGACGACAAGGGAATGGCTAGCCGTCCCTTTTTTTCCAACAAGTTTTTACATAAAAAAAGAAAAAAGAAAAAAAACACTCCAAAATTAAAAATGCTTATTTTTTATCGTTTCTAAGTAGATCCCACACCCTCCCAACCCTAAAATGAAACATAAAACTTGCTTTCAAAGCCATTTGAGCTCACATTCCAAAACAAATTGCAGCTGAGAGGAAAGTGAGCAAGAGAAAGAGGAGAGTTTGAAGGAGCTGTTGGACAACAAAAACCAGCATTCAATAGCAAAAAAGGCAGCCATCATACTTTCTACTACTATGTTTTTGACATTTGTGACTTTGTCATTTTGACATTTGTAGTGCAAACTTGTAGCCTTTGGGCATTTTATTTTTATAATTTTATATCATATGCCCATTGACTGTTTCACATGAAGTATGGAAGCAATTAAGCTGTAGTACTATTAAATTAGAACACACATACTTTCAATTTGTAGGATTGATGAATGCTGTTCTCCAAAGATGTCCAAGTGTTTGGTTCCAGTTCAATTCAGTTGCACAAATTGATTCCAAAAGCAGGAAAGTCAAATGAGGATTTTATGTGGAGGAACCAATGTTGCTTCGTGGCAGCATGGAAGGAAGGAATGGTCAGCTTTGCTCAGGCTATTTCCAAGGAGATCTTGGGGCTTGCAACAGATCTAGCCTGTGTTTACTCTAAACCCTTGTGTGGTGAGGTTGCCACACAGGCCTCTTAACATTCCACGGATGTATGAATAGAAGGAAGAAAATCTGCACTTGTCTCTTGATGTTGGTACTTTGATTTTGGATGATGACACTTCGTTGCTACAGGATCATCCTCCTTTGGATGTTTAGGAGAGCTTTGTAGTTTGTAGATCTCCCTCCCTTGGATAAGATGTTTCTCTCTGCTGACAAACCTAAGAAGCACAGAGGATGGTTTAAAGACTGCAGATGGAAGCTCTGGAAGCAAACAGTGAAGGTTCACAATAGACCTTGTTGGCACTCTTCTCTCCTAAGGGTAGGAGATCAGTTGCTACTCTATCTTGAGGAGTTTCTTGAGTTTGTAGGATGTGCTTTTGGAAGTTTGGATGTCTTTCTTTGTGTTGCAAGATTGAGTACAATGCCTTAATTATTTTTTGGAGTTAGGATAGTATTTAGGTCTTTCCCGTTGAGGAAATGGTGATCTTTTGCAGGTCAGGCTATTTTGGTTGGTTCTTTTAAGCATTTCAGTTATGTTAGGTTGATGGATAATCTCTCCTCGGTATTCTAAATGCAATAGTACTGCTCTTCAGCAGATTGTTAATTCCTTGGTGTGTTAGGGCTGTCAAGACATCCCCCATAGCCCCCTAGAAAAAGTAAACGTTCACAAGACCCCAAAAAAGGGGAATGAGAAAACATGCAGACCCAAGAGGAAGGTCCCCTAGGCATCCACGTGCACCTAAAACACATGGGACAGCCCTGGAGGGCAAAGGATGTGTCATTGTGCAACACTGATGTTATATCTAGGTACTGATGTCTCTCAGTACCTAAGTATGGTCTTTTAATGGTGTACTCTCCCACTAGGCCACATTTGACCTTTATATACCCTTCCTAGCTGAGCATGGAAACAGATGAGCTGTCAACAGAAATCAACCCATTTAATAGGATTCCCCTTCCTTCCCCTAGAAATAATGGACCAACAACTATTTTCTGCTCCATCTACGCATCCTCTGTATTGAGAATACTAGTGAAAATAGTTCCTCCAATGGCCCCTTGATATAGAAATAAATGGACCAACCACCATTTGCTGCTCCATCTATGCATCCTCTGTATCGAGAATATTGGTGAAAATAGTTCCTCTAATAGCCCCTCAATATGCTCAAATGCCTCCACAATCAATCAAATTTGGCACTGCTGTTAACATCATCCTCATCCATATCAATAAGATCCCCATCCATCTCTCACTATGCCTCTCTAGATGCATTAATAGGAGCATGCTCTATCTCAATATGCCATGTGATTGATGTCTCAATGTGCTCATCATGTTCTCCCTACCCTTGATCATCCTGCTCTATGAATCCATGATCATTATAATCCTCATAATCACCTTGCTCAACTTCTATCTTTGGTATTTGAAAAGCAACCACGACCTCCATTGATAAGTTATCAAAGAACAAACCTCTAAAGTGTCCCGGCTTTGAGTCGGGTATTAGATTAGAAAACTTGGGGATGATAGTGCTTGGAAGAGAAATAAAAAAGGGCAATCCCTCACTATGCCCAAATGAACCTATGTGCAGCTCCTAGTGCTTCACAAAAAGTTATCCTCATTCCAAACATCCTAGTCCTCCCACTCATCATTAGGTGTATCCTCAACCACATCTTTGCCATCTCCCTCTACATCATCACTCAAGTAGCCCCCTTCATTTGCTTGATCTTCTTTTGAATCAATTTCCTTCTATTTAATCTTGGGAGACAAACTCACGCACGCTCAGCATCAAGCAAATCACAACCTACCTATCCTCAAGCTAGAATTTTTGGAAACTCTAGATTGCTAAACCCTTTTCTCTCTAGGCTCTTGTTGTAGGGGAATTTATATGGCAACTTATTTTTCCAATAGAATGAATAAGAAGGCAAGTGTGTAAATTCTAATTTCTTTAACCAATCTAAAACAAATCAAATCGTGGACAAACTCGGCCTATTCAATAATTTTCAGCCTCCTACTTTAACAGATTGATGTCATTTTGACATTTTCTAGAGGATCATTCTTGCAAAACTCATTAATGAGCTCTAGTTTTTGTGCATTCCAAATATCCACCTCATAACCTTCTTCCTTCTTCCAGTAAAACAGTCAAATAAGGAGTGCATAAAAATCATAGCTCATTGTACATGTTAGATATCCAACCTCATAAACTTCTTCCTTCTATTGATAAAACAAGAAGTGGATAAAAATCATGGCTTGTAGGATATTTAGAGAAATAGGTTGTACATATTGATTGCATACTTTCCCATGTGTTCATCAAAGTACTTGAACATCTTTACAAGAACCTTCTTACAAAGGTCAAGGTCGTCATCAAACACAAGCGTCAAAACTAAGAGATGAATCCTAACCTTTGTAGTCATCCAAAAAAGTGAGTAAATTATTTAATATAACCATCATGGTATCTCCATGATATAAGAAATACAATTGCATTTATTTTCATGTAATTTTTCCTATCTCCTTTTCTATCTCATTGCTATGCCAGAAAGGATATTTTGAACCAGTTATGCTATGAGTCACACAAGAGAAACAATTTAATCCAAATTCTTTTATACTTTAATGGTGTACAATTTCATTTCTTTTCATGTGGTTTTACTATCTCCTTTTTCATCCCATTGCTATGCTAAAAAAGATATTATAAACCAATTATGATATGAATCACACAATAGAAACAATTTAGTCCCACATTTTCTTATACTTCAATGGCATGTTAACGTTCTGGTGTTAGTAAGAAGGTAGATTTATTCTGCTTGCAAGAGTTACTGGGCACACCATCATCCATGAGAATTATGGTTTTTCTACATGATCAACAACCTCTTACCATTTGCATTCATAAACTCGAGAACTAAACCAACTGCAATTGCATTGTCATGTCTAATTGCCTGCAATGCACAATTATTTAAATAGAATGGAATTGCACAATACTTTTGATAGAATCGCACAATCCCTAGTGGAATTTTCCCATCAACACCAATGGCCCCATAACTGCTACTTCTAAAAACTCTAAGCAGCAGATACAAAACTCAACTTTCTTATTCACTATCTTCACATCTCATCAATATTTATCCAACACCTTTTTCCTCTATTTATGTCATAATTGTCATGGCACTCTCAATGCTCAAATTGACATTTCTTTTCATTGGTGACATTGGCCTTATCTAGCTTCCCTTCATCTTTTCATTGGTGACATTACTGACCCCTCTAATAGAATTGAATGGCCTCTATTTAGCACTAGCAGTTCTCTCTTCTTCACCGACAAATCTATCCTTGACACTAGCACAGTCATTATATGTATCATTAATTTTTTAGTTCTTTCTTTCTTCAATTTCCTTCTCACGTGACAGATGGCCACATTACACTTCCTCTGAGAATGAAAAAAACGTATTACTTTCACAATTATGCTATCATTGTCATCAATGATCTCTACTTCCAGTAGAATAGCATATCACATGCACCTAAGGAAATTCTCCCTGCAGTACCTGCAGCATCATAACCCGCACTCATCTTCATCCTCTTTTTTTTGTCCATTTTCTTGGTAATCTTGACAATCTTAGTGGTACCTTTCTAGCCTCCCTTCATCTTTAAACCTGGCAATCCCTTCTCTCATCAAGTTGGATAGTTTGTACACATGCTTCTTCATCTGCACCATTGGCCTTAGACTCCACACCATGATCTCCAAGGCAATTGGAAGGCTATGCCTTCCAAAGGCTTGACCCTTCTGTCACCTTCATTGCTGAACATCTCTATAAACCTCAGTTCTTGGTTTCCAACCAACAATTGTATTCTTTGTCAAAAAGTCTACCCTGGCCAATCTTGTAGATTGCTTCACATCCAATTTAGTTTGTCATTGTCTACATTCTTACCCTTTTTGCAATTTTATTCTCACACAATTGATGACTACATGGAGAACATGAGAATGGTGGACAACAGGTCATAAAATGACATTTGCACATGAATAATGGTCAGGATACACTGACCCAATATGACAGTAAAAATGCATGGATATTATTTGAAACAAACATACACAATGAAGTATAGGAAAACAGCATATAACATAATGTATGCAAAATGAAATGACATTTTTGTTATTTCCATTATCTGAATGACATATATTATAACTCCTACTCAAAATAAACAATATCACAATCACAAAATGAACTATAATCTTTTGAGTCAAATAGAAACAAATAATCAATCCAGAATGAGCCAAAAAGATTGTCAATGAAGTAGGGCGAGAGACAGAGCACAAAGAAAAATCTGTGTATGATATGGAGAAACCAGTTCCTTGCTTAATCTGCCCATGAAAACAAAATGGTTTCACCCAAAGCATATAACCTATCCATCATTAACACTGTTTGACTGATAATTGGTAGGAGGGAGACACCTGGGCATTTTCCCTTCACCTTCTTCATGGAAGATCAAATCAAATGGGACTGTCTCACTCGTTCTCTTTACCTGACCAATAGGAAGCTTATTTTAGATCCAAGTAAACAGTGATTCAACTTAACCGAATAAGTGAATGTCAGGATTATTGAAAGCAAGATGTGATGGTGGCCCCTCTCCCCCTCTCTAGGGTGGTTTTTATTTAAGTGATCGACTGCCAGTCCAAGCGATCTCTATGAATTGTACACACACAATGTAATATAGAAAGACATCATATAACATAAGGTATGCAAAATGAAATGACAATATTAATATTTCCATCATCTCCATGATGTATATTATAACTCCTCTTCACAATAAACAATATCACAAGCATGAAATGAACTATAATGGCATGATATAGACGTTAATCTCAAGCTTGCAAGAAACAACATATTATGCAATAGTCCTTGAGAATAGCCATGATTTGTGTGGTTTCTCAAAATACAGCTCCCACAATACTGCCAAGCTAATTCCTGTGCCTTGTAATAATGCAAAATTGTGTTTCATGTTCTATGGCAATGCACAACCACCTCTACTGGTCCATGGTATCTCCCAGATCATTATTCAACAAGTACCACACAAATGTTTCTAGCTCATTTTGGGCAGATACAACATGGCACCATCCCAAGTGCTCATCAAACCTTACACAGTTTTCATTATTGGCTTTGTCTGAGTCCAGATCACCAAGGCCACCAAGTGCTAACAATGTTTCCACCTTCTTCATTAGATGCGAGGAACCCACCATATCACTCGAGGTTCTCCCTATATTCATGAGAGCAAAGCCCCCAATTCCTTGCAGGTTGGATTTGACCATTAAATCCTAATACAGCTGAGCAAAACCAACTAAAGGCAAAGAATCACCTATAGAAGGTCAATTGTCTCATCTTCCATCTTCCATATGTATATAACATAGCAAGGATGGAATTAGAGGACAAAAAACAACCATACATGTCCCTCAACAGTATATGTCGTGTCCAAATGAATTACTTAATAAAGTTTTATGTTCTGGTTCTATTTTTCCTGAGTGTCCCTGCCCTAAAGTGGTTTTGCATTTCTAAATCCCTGATTAACATTGCTTCTACACATAATGCATCTAGGTTCTGATAATTTGTTGGGTTGTCCCAAAGACATCTCCTGGGAACAAAATCAAACAATCACCATCCAGGAAAAACTAACAAAAGAAATTAACAAGTTCTTATGCATCCTTCTCTTTACGCAACTCCTTAATATGCTTTCTCCATCTCACTCTATTCGCTTCCATATGCATGTCTAAATATCAAATTTGCCTATTATAATCCAATAATATCTTTAAACATCAGGTTGAAGTTAAAGCTTGCACTCCTAAGACCTACTATCTATTTTAGTGAGTCAAATCTTAATAGTTTTAACTATATTCAAAATAATGAAAGGATTTAGAATCTCATCTGCAAGCCAAAAGGTCCCAATGATCGAATCTAGCAATGGACTTGATAAAGACCTAATTAAGCCTGATTAGTTATTAATACTTGCTACCAAAAGATGTGACCTGTCACCTCAATGGGATGTGTGACTATCAAAAATGCCCCCTAATATGCATATAAATAACCTCTTGTCCTATTCTTCAATTCTCACTTTTCCAGTAATATTGGATTTTATAATTCACAGTGTAAATGTATTCTATATTTAGTATGTGCACCTAGTAGGTACAGTACAAGTGGTTTCAGAGCTAAGTTTTCTATAGCCTGGGATTGCAAGATTGTTTCTGGGTTTTGCCCTTGAACCTCAAACTTGTGGTTGAGTTTATTTTTACCTGTAATCAAGAAAATAATTCCTCGCTTATGGCCTGAAATTCTTTTTGGAATGTGGCCACCAAATTACACTAACTTTAATTAATTAACTTTATTAAAAAAAACTTTGCCTACTCATTCAAATTTGGGGTGTTTATTTCCTATGGTTTGATGCCATTATTTCTTATGGCTTGTGAGAATTGTAGGCATTAGCGTGACTCAAATCTTAAGTTAAAAGTTACTGAACTTTTCACTGCTACCAAACACTTGAGTTCAAACTTATTTTTAAAAATGTGTGGAAGCCTAATAATATATTAAATTTTCAGGTACCTGCTCTTGGACACCCTCAACTTTGCAGGAACAAGCAAGCATGACTAAAGCATGAACCCCACCAGCCAGTGCAACTTCCATGCTGCACTTGTCATCGGCAGCCAAGTTAGCAAGTGCACCCGCAGCACGCTCCTGCAACCACAAATCAAAACTAGTTAAATGGCAATACCTTTTTGAAGCTAAAACCATTTGTTCGATATACTGAATTGCATTACCAAAACTCCATCCCCACCAGAGGCCCACTTAAATATAAGATCCACAAGTGCCTTCACACCACCTGCTACTGCTATGGCACTCTGAAATAAAAACCCGAAAAATCATCACCATCCTGAAATTAAAACCATCACAATACCTTGCTACACAATGCAAGCTAGAACTGAATATATTACAGCCATAACCTTGTGTTCTTCTCCAACAGATAGATTCCATAAACCACCTGCAGCCTCTTCAGCAACCAATCTGTTTGGGGACCTTGCAAGGGATGCCAAAATGCCAATTCCTCCTTCTATTGCCACTGCTTTTGCAACATCAGCATTGACAGACAGGTTTGCTATAGCCTGCAAGACCATATCATACATTTTGGTTGAATAAAGTAAACTAGGCTTCATATCAAACAGATGTTAGGTGAATTAAATGAAGAAATAATTTATCATGGCCATGTAATGCCAGCTTTTATGATATATTCAGGCAACATTCCAACTAAAATTTCACCTTAGCAGCTTCTGATTGGACACCCTCACAACAAGACCTTGCAATTCCCAAGAGGAACTGAATCCCACCACCACGCATCACTGCTTCTGCCCTTGAAGGGTCAACAGTTGCATTTTCATCATCAACAACAACAAATGTTGCAAGGCCAGTTGCTGCCCTTTCCTGGACCTCTTCCTGCGAGCTTCTCAATAAACTCAATAATATGGGGGTTCCTTGTTTAAGCCAGAAACTATCTAACCCAGGAGCATTACTCTCTGCAATCCGCAGCAGTGCATGAGAAAGCACCCATTCAAGCCATTCAGTCAACTCTATAAGACTCTTATCCCCACTTTTCAGGTTCTGCCTGTTCCAAAACTTAATAATTTCCTCCTTCTCAGGAGTTACAGCAGACAATGCCTGCTTCTTAAATCCCCTTGAAAACAAATTCAAATGAGTCATTGAATCAAGCCCTGAAAGAACATCAGTGAACCGGGCCAACAGCAGCTTTGCCTTTGAATTGTAAGCAACATAATTGCGGTTCTCCTCCAGCAAAGGGCAATTCAACGCACACAGAACCCTCAAACTTTGCGATGAAAGCAAACGAAATGCTGCACTAGGTGTCACATCTGTCCGAGAAACATCCAATGCAACTAATTTCGGCAACTTACTCCAGAGCTGCAACACAGTGCTCCACTTGATATTTCTTGATCCAGCAACAGACAGAAACCTCAATGACACTGCATTCCCCAGCGCCCCCTCATCAATACTCATACAATCCAACAGCCCAAGCTCCCCAAGCTCTGAGCAATACTTCACAAGCGCACCGATGGCTTCCCCGTCAACATCCCTAACCCCAGACAGCCTCAGCCTCTTTAGCCTGGGGCAACACAATGCCACAACCCTGATCGCATCACTTGTAATCCTATCACAGTAATCCGGCCCCAGCTGAAGGCTTTCCAGACCCCCATGCCGGGCAGCCACCATAGAGAGCGTGGCATCGGTAAGTTCTCTGCATACATCCCCGCTCAAATCCCTAAGCTTCCTAGCCTCGAGGTTCACGATCACGCTAGCCGTATCGGCGCCTCTAAACCTCAGCCGCTGCAATTCTCCACAGCGGCCAGCCAGGGAAGCAGCGGCTTGCTCATCCAATTTGTGAGCCCTCACATCCAGTGAATTCCACAGGCATGGATAATGCCCTACAACTCTAAATGTCTTACACACAGATGCAAGGCTTGCCCTGTCCCTGTAATTCAACAGATTAAAAACCGCAACTACAGTGTCATCCGGGAGACTTGTCCAGTCAACCTCCTCGTGTTTTCTATCAACGTAAACAATCTCCTCCTCATCAAATACCTCATTATTATCATTGCCATTATTGTCAACACAATTGTTATGTACAGCCTTTTCTTTTTTCTTCTCCTTCACATGCACGGCCTTTCTCCGAACCCTCCGAATCATCGCGCTTTCCTTCGATTAAATTATTTACAGACAACAAACCCTAATGCTCAAACCCTAAGGGAAGAACAAATGTAAAAACCCTATTTGACGCCGCCATCCATATATATTTACATCTTCTCTCCAACTAAAAACAGCAAACGAGGGTAAACAAATTGAGAAGTAATTTGAGGTACCTGTGCGTTAACCGTTATGTGCCTCTGATTTTAAAGCAATTGACTCAAATTTTGCATAAGGGCAAAGGAAACCTGCAAATTCATGGGTTTCAAGTGGATGGGAAGAAATTTTTTGTCAAAAGAGACATTGACAATTTTTTAAAATTGCAGATCGGGACGGTAGAATTAAAAGAATCTTCGAAGATGCTGACGGGGAACAGAACAGTCTGTTTACATCCAAATGTCTGCAAAAGCTTTAAATGTTGTGAATTTCTTAGATTTTAGAAGGCATGTAAATTATAATTTAGGTTATGTGGATTTGCTGTCGGGATAATGAAAATTTAGATTTGTTCGTTAAGAATTGAGGTTTTTATGTTTTAGAATTACGGGATTCGTTGCCAGAGAATGCTGTCGTTTATATTTTATTGCGTCTGATTCATAAGTTTTTATTTTTTATTTTTTATTTTGGATTAATTTATTCTTTAATTCTTATTATTACAATTCTCTTTTTGAATATTCGAAGAGAAATATCTTAGGCTTGTAAAACTTGGTATTAAAATAAAAAGTGCTGAGGTCTACACTTTAATGTAATAAACTCACCAAGGTTGTCTTGAGCCCCACGGCATATGAATATGTTCTATTTTTATTAATTCATTTATGTTTAAATATTAATGTGGACAATGAATTACGTTCTATTCTATTTATTTAATTAATTTAATTTATTAATGTGGGTAAGTAGCCAAAAATTGTCAATGGATTGAAAAATTATGCACAATTAAATTATTTTAAGAACAAATATGTATTAAATAAGTTATGTATTAGTAACATATTATAAATAGTTTCTTTCACTTTTTAGTGGGTTTTAAGAGTGATTGTCATTAATTAAGTAGATTGTTTTTCTCAAAAGTTTTTTTAAATTTCAATGGGATGGTTTGGGGTAATATGGGGGTTGGTAATTTATGATTTTGAGGAGTAATTTGTTAAAAGAATTTTCTTCTTCTTGGGTGTTAAATAAATAACATAAAGGAATGGGAGATGTGGTTATGAATGTTCTTTCATTAGTTGTGTCGTTGAACAACCTTATACTTTTAGTTAAAGGAAATTTATTGTGCATAATCAATAGTCTTTCCCATTGATCATGTATGGATACGTAGATTCTCAATCTGTTAGATAAAGTTGTCCTATACCTTTTGCCATGTGGCATTGATTTTCTTGATGTGGTGTGGGTTGTGTATGTCATGGAGGTGTATTGGCTTGCAATTGTGTATTTTCTTTCCTTAATTTAGTGTGTGACATCTTCTAACATTTATTTGAAGCTTTGATTGATGGTCAGGAGTAAGAATGCTTTTGAAAGTTGTGATCCCTATCATCATGATAAGGTTCAAATTAAAGGCTAAGAAATATTTTTCATTTCCTTGATGTTATCCCTCTTCATTTAGTTAAAAATATTATTAGTCTAACAAATATGAAGGATATCAATTTGTTGAGGTCATAAGAATCATGCACGAAGGAATTTTTGAAGAATATGGAAGTAGTTCTCTTATGTGGAAGTACATTAGTGGGTGATTTATGCCCTAGTTCAACCTAGTCAAAGGAACGGCTTGAATGAGTCAACATGGATTGCAAAGCTTGAATTGGAACTAAAGGTTGACAATGATGTTATTTTGGATTCTTTAGATGAGTGTAGTTTTCTCTCTAAAATAATGTTGGTTATGCACCACAATGTGGAAAATTTGCTAACATTTTCTTAACATATGTTTGGTGCTAAACATTTATTAGTTTCCCATTTTAAAGGGATGTTGGAGGCAAATAGTTCTTTCACCTTGACATATCTTGATGGGCATAAGTCAATTTTCATGCAATAGCATGAAGAAATTACAATGGAAGCAAGTTCTCAACATTAGGGAATAGTGATCACAACACTCTTGGTAGCCCTAAACTAATAATTGTTGGTGTTTGAGGTATGACTCATGAGGATGTTAGAGTAGTGAGAATTAGCCAAGCGAGTGGAGTAGGTGGTGTCAATAATAGTGTTAGTGACTAGGGCATTGTTTGTTAATGATTGTGATGACTAGTTAGTGTTGATCTATTCTTTTTTTGTAGGATGGTTTATGTGTCTTGGCACCCTTGCATGAATCTAGTTTTTAATATTTTGTTATAGCTTTTCTCATCTTTTATAACTTGATTTTAGAGCTTTTTAGGTGGAGGCCTCTATAGAACTCCCTAGAATATATATATTGGCGGTGCCCTTATTAATGCAGTAATAAAAAAAAATAAGAACCATCTTGCAAATCATTAGATTCATCTTAAGGTAGGCTTATTAAAACTTGATTCTCCTATGTGATCCTTTTTGTGAAAGTTGGACCTATCTCCCTTAGCTCTAAATCTAGTAGTGAAGCAAAGGCTTTAGCACTCCTTGGAGGTTTGAAACTAATGAAATATTTGAATTGTAAGTATCTAAAGGTCAAAGGTGATTCTCATGGCATCTTTAATAGATGACTCAAGGGTATTTTATATGATTGGAAATTAAAAAGTATTATTGAGGAAGGAAAGGTGATTAAAGACAGTTTTGAAGATATTTTAGTATAGTCATTATTTCAAAGAAAATAATGGTATAGAAAATTTAATAACCAAATGCAAGTGTTTCGTATGTGGTTACATTTTTTCTATCACCCACTCTTAACTTTCAAACTCTATCATTACAATTTCATATAATTGCATTAGAAAAGTGTTATGAAAACTTGGTCAATAATAATACTCAAAATATTGGATCACACATAGAGTCCAAGCTACATGTGGGATAATTACACATATGCCATGTGATGTTTGTGTGAATCAACTATTAGAAAAATTAGATTGTTTATTTTTCTTTGCATCTATGTTTGGCGTTAGTTATGTGTTGTGTTGTTTACATTCAAAGTTTGTCTTTATGTTTGATCTCCATAAAAAAATTAGTATGCAATGAGAAAAATATGGTCATCATACATTATATAATGTGTTGTGTATAATCTTAGATTAGAGTGCACTTTTTTATATTAGGGATTATCCTTCTCTAGCTTTTGTTGAAGAAATTTTGTGTGGAAGGGTTATGTTGGCACCCCAATTTAATGTGTCTCATATTTATCGTATTTTGCTCCAAAAATTCAACATTTGACCTCACCCACCCTTTGTTAATAATTAATCTAAGAAATTCTAAATGGTTCCCCAAGTGTCAAATGGTGCAAAGTCTCATAAAAGGCTAAGTTTGGGCTTTCTTCGTTGTTTCCCTCGATATTTCATGTGTTGTTTATGTTTCAAGGGTACCCACACTTGTATGCCCTTCCTATCAATCTTAAAACCCACCTTGATACCTTATAAAAAAATCCTATGCCCTTTTGTTGAGGTTTTGGGTTCTTCTTACTTTATTACCTATTCCCTTACTTCTTTGTTTCTTTGACCCTATCTTTTGTCCTCAAAACTTTTATGTGTTTAAATTTTAGACTTTCAAGGTGTTCCCTATTCTCATCCCAAGTATAGTGCTTGTAGGGGTTCTCAATAAGGGATACCCAATATAAGTGGTGTGAAAGTGAAGTATTTTTAAATAATTTTAACGAGGCATCAATGTGGTAATTCATCACCTCCACTCTTGATACATGTAAGGAAGAATAATTTTTTAGGGGTATCGAGGTGTCATCTCCCCTAATGCCTTACTAGAAAGTCAAGGATGGATCACATGACAAAGGAAGACACTATGTAAAATGTTTGATAGAGACATAGTATGGTTTGGGAACTACCCTATGTTCTCGAAATGGGTTTGAATGTCATCATGATCTACTAAAAAGCAAGATGAAGTAAGGAAGGGTTCATTTTAGTAGAAGATTAAAGTGGTTCCATAACCACCACCTTTGGTTCTTGAAAATTCTTCGACCTTTGACAAGTTTCAGCGACAATCAAAAGAAGAAGAAAAAATTATATATATGTTAAAGTTGTTAGTGCATTAAGGATGTTTTGAAACATGCGTTGACTCCTAACAAGGTTCTTCAAACCTTATAAAAGTCTAGTGAGTTTTTTCTAACCTTATTGAGTGAAAGAAAACCATATTTAAAGGGGTGGCAATGATTTGAGGAGGTCATAAACTTATGTTGACTCTCAAAAAGGTTTTCCTAACCTTTTCAAAGCTCAATGAGATTTTTATCTTTTAGAGAAAGCAATGGAGTCGTTGTCTCTTCATAAGGAGTTTCGGGTGGTTTTAGAATCACTATTGGAGGTTGAGGGCTATCTTTGAACCAATACTATGTTACAAGGGTAAAGAGTGTGCTTTGATATTTCTACATGGCTTTATAACCATGGGCAAGAATTGACAAAGTTTCATGAACTAGTCTAACTTCCAAAAAAAGGTAAGAGATTAAATGTTTTATATGGAAAAGCTTTGTGGTGGTTACAAAACCACTTTGAGTTGTTTAAAGCAATTTTGGTGTTGATAGGTGTGGTTGAAGTGTTTTTTGAAGTTTTGATGTGGTTCATAAATCACTCTTGGTTCCCAAAATTGGTTCATTCGTTGATGAGTTTTATCGACATAAAAGGGGGGAAGCTCACTATTATTAAAGGCATTTTCAATGGGATTTTGGTTGAAAAAAGTAATGGCTCTGAATCTAGTAGGATAATTACTTAAATTTAATCCTCCAACTCTCCCTCCTTTCATGGATACCTTTAATGACCAAGAGTGTTGCAAACAAAAGGAATATGTTTCCTTATACTTTGTGGGTGCATCAAGAAATGTTTGAGGCAATCTTAAGGTACATGAATGATGAAAACATGGCATAGAGCCATGGGTATTCCCTCCAATTACTGAGGTTGCAAATTTGTGGGATTACTTCAATGGGGTAAGTGCAAAAAGATGGGGGACCAAAAAGGGCTCTTAAGTGGCCACTTTTTTTTCTAAAATCGGGAAACACTAACCTTGGATGACAAATTGAAGATAGTTACACTCAAAATTTTAAGATGCAATGAAAACAAGAGTCATAGTGCTCTAAATCTACTTTCTAAAGTACTTTTTTTTAAAATGGTAGAGACTAAGGGGTTCAAAAAGTGGGCAACACAAATTGGTCCTATTTATTCAAAAAAACATAACATAGCGTCTAGTGTGGCCCCCTTAAAATGTTATAAAAAAAATAATATTTCAAAAATAACTTTAGTGAGAAATTATCTAACACCATGTAGTTTATCCCTAATTTTTCTGCTAATTTTTAATGAATATGTAATTTTTTACTAATTTTCAAAGTGGATGCATCCTAAAAAATAGAAATTTGAGTGTGCTTCCCCCTAGAAAAATTGAAAATTAGTCAAAAAAAAATTTTTGAATATGTGTAGAATAGAGTCTAGCTTTTAAAAATGTAGTTTATTTAAAATTTTGATGAACAATTAAAAAATAAAGTGGAAAATACCAAACATTAGTTTTTGACAAAAAAATACACCAACAAAAGAAATTAACTCGATGAAAACCTTAACATACTCAAAATGTGAAAAACATTAATTACATGGTTAGATAACTAAGAGAGAGATTAACATTACCATGGTGTTTTTTAACTTGACATTAAAACACATGCAAACTTGATGGGGAGCATGCTCGAGATTATGTCAAATTTTCACAATATGCAAAAACACATATGTGGATTTGGAAATTCACTCTAAGCCTTTGGTTTAGAAGCCCAAAGGCTTGGAAATTTCCAAAGCAAGATAAAACGTGAGTGCATTATAACATGCTCACATTATGTTAAGGCACGCATAACACGAGTGCATTATAACATGTTCACATTATGTCAAAGTAAGCATAACACAAGCATGTTATAACGCACTCATGTTATGCTTTGCTAAATTCAAGTTATTTGTGTATGTGTGTGTGTGTATATATGTATGTGTAGATACCTAAAAATGCCTTGAGTATATCACACACCGAGATTTCACCTACTAACACCATTTTCTCTCATTTCTCACCTATTTCATATATTTAATTAAATAATGTCCAATTATTTAGTTAAATTCACCATTTTCTCCTCTTAATCGAATAATTAATTTTATTTGATTAATTCATCACCCTCATTACTATTTTTCTTCCCTTTTGACTAAATAATGTCAAATTATTTAATTAAATACTATTCACCCTCTTTGATTAAATAATTCACTAATTGTTTAATTAAATTTTCTAATTCTTCAACTTGCACAATTAAATGATTTTTCTAAATTGTTTAACTGACTAATATTTCCTCCAATCATTCAAAAAATATCCTCATGGAATATTTCCTTTTCAAATTCATATTTTTCCCTCCACATGGAAATATCTCCCACATGCTTCCCAAAATCAAGGGATTTGTTATTCTCTCAAATATTATGGACCCTTGATTAAATTCTTGATCCATGTCATCTTGAATTATCAACCCTCGTTCCATGTCTTCATCTCTAATCCAATTTCCTCCATTGATTAGCATTTTAATTCGTCACCATTGATTCAATTCAAAAATCTATAAATACTTCCCATTTTACATGATATTTCATTCACAGCCATTGAGAGCACCCTTACAATACTAGAATTCATACTCGCTCTTAAGCTTTTAAGCATTTTTGGATCACCATTATCATCCTTTACCAAGCTTTTGCATCACCCTCAACAATGGATAAGGCGATTTGAGCAATCCAACATTCAACCATCACTCAATTGCACTCAATCCATAATGGGATTGTTGGTTTGCATCTTTAGTTTGTTTCATTATGCTTTAATTGATGTTTAATGGTTTAGAATTAATCTTTATCAAGGTTCTAGACTTAATTTAATTGAATATGGCTTTAACTTGGTCAATTGTCTTGCTTAATTAGTTCAATTTAGTTATATTTAATCATGTTAACTCACCATATGACAGTATGTGTATATTTGCTACTATATTCTACTAAGAGAGAGGAGAAACATTTAGGATTATGTTGCTAGATTTCTTACATAATTTTGCCTCTATAGGATATAGGGTATGGTGTTGACGATGTTAGGTATAGGGTAGAGGGTTTATGGTTGAGAGTATAAGGTATAGGGTTGAGGATGTAGGATTTAGGATTTAGGGTTTAAGGTATAAGGTTGGGGGTATAGGGTTGAGGGTTGAGGGATAGTGTTCAAGGTTGAGGGTACAAGGTTAAGTGTATAGGGTATAGGGCTTAGGGTTGAGGATACTAGGTATAGGCTCGAGGGTATTGGGTTTATGGTTGAGGTTATAAGGTATCTATTTAGGATTGAGGTTTTAGGGTATAGGATTTAGGGTATAAGATTGAGGGTGTAGGGTTTAGGGTATAGGGTTAAGGGTATAAGGTATAGGGTTGGGGTTGAGCGTGCAGGGTTCAAGGTTTAAGTATAGGGCTGATGGTTGTGGGTATAGGGTTGAGGGATAATGTTTAAGGTTGATGGTATAGGGTCAATTGTATAGGGTATAAGGATTAGGATTCAGTATATTGGGTATAGGGTTGAGGGTATAAGGTATCTATTTAGGGTTGAGGGTGTAGGGTATAGGGTTTACAGTATATGGTTGAGGGTATAGGGTATGGGGTATATGGCTAAGGGTATAGGGTATAGGGTTGAGGG
Source organism: Sequoia sempervirens (assembly GCA_007258455.2). Lineage (NCBI taxonomy): Eukaryota > Viridiplantae > Streptophyta > Pinopsida > Cupressales > Cupressaceae > Sequoia > Sequoia sempervirens. The sequence continues at coordinate 67,680 of VDFB02038272.1, read as the reverse complement.
TTAAGGGTGTAGAGTTTAGGGTTTAGGGCTTAAGGTATAGGGTTGAGGGTGTAGGGTTTAGGGTTCAAGTATAGGGTTGAGGGTTGTGGGTATAAGGTATAGGGTATAGGGTTGAGGAATAGTATTCACAGTTGAGGGTACAAGGTTAACTATATAGGTTATTGGGCTCATGGTTGAGGATATTAAGTTAAGTGTTGTAGTAAAATGGAGTTTCGAAGAGGACTTATTTGGTGGAGTGTTATATAAATCAAACTAGTTATGAAGGTGCATGGTTTAAGGGTGTAGTCATTGATGTTGGGCCTCTCAAATCATGTGATGGTTGTATAATTATCAGTGTCCAATATGAGGCGTTTGAGACAAAAAACAATCAACCCTTAAGAGAAATCTAATGTCATAATCATTTGAGGCCAATACCACCTCTAATTCCATTACCCAACAATTCAGTTGCGGGTGATGTTGTGGAAGCATTTCACAATGATTGTTAGTGGCATACCATTGTCTTGGATTTCCCATTAAATTTTGATGCTACTCCACAGAGTTAAGTTTTCTCTATTTTCTAGACACCATAACTTGGGGAGAATATGAAGCGAAGAACCTTTACCCGTTTCAAGAATGGGTCATGGGTAGGTGGATCTTGCCATAGGTATGTCAACTTACCATCTATATAAATATTCAATATATTTAATTTGCTCATGGTATATTGATAAACTACAATCAATCATGCCTATATTTTATGTTCACTACTGAGGTCCTCATAAATGGATATAAATTTTCTTTAAATTAAAATTATTATTACATATGCTTTATTATTGAGGTCCTTGTAAATAGATATAATTTTTCTTTACTTAAAATCATTATAACTTATGGTTTAACTATACAACTCATACCATGGTGTTTGATGATGGATTTGTGCTAATTCTCAGCATGAGGTCGAGGGTTAAGGATTTAAACTTCACATATCAATCCACTCACCATTCTCACATTCAAAACCACATTGGTTCTCACATTATCTTGAAACTAGAAATGCAAAATTTTCTTGTGGAAAAAGATATAGGAAATAGACATTTTCAACACCCAACATCCATGTCCACGTAGTTCATGAAAGCCAAAACATGCTCACATTTTGAAGAAGTTGAAAAGTGCTCACATTTTGAGCAATCTAAAAAATTCTCGCATTTGAAAAAGCTAAAAAGCACTCACATATTGAGCAAGCCAAAGCTTGCTCGCACGTTTTGGGAAATGCAAAAAATGATAAAAATGCATGTGACCCATGATTTAGGCCCACATGCTCTGTTATTCTTTAGTTTTTGTGCATTATCCAAAAAAAAATTCCTTTTCATGGTGTTGACAAACGCACAAGCATATTTTACATATTCGACCACCTTTGCACCACCTTTTTTTATTTGACAATGTAGAAAGGAGGAAATACTAGAGTTTTTAGATGAAATTTGATTATATCAACTGATATTTTCATGTTTTGAGTGTTGGAATGTTAATTATGATTTTTTTGTTTTAATTTCATATTATAGATTAGTTTTTTTCATATTTTTTACTAATTATATTAGATTTATATAGAATTGAACATTAAAAATGAAGTAACTTGGTAAAAATATATATTTTTTGAGGAGTTGAAGCAAGACGAAAAATGAACTAGACATAATTGGGTTAGTGAATCTTGGATTTTAAGATAAGTTCTATTTATGCATGCAACCTTGTAAACTTATCAAGGTTGATGCAACTTGAAGAGATTCCTTGATTTGCATATATGCATCAATGTGTAATATTTATGAATGAGACACCTTTACATTTTTCTTGTTTCACAAGCATGTACTCTTATGCTTGTTTGCATTATACATGTGCTTTACATTCTCTTTATACATATGCTTTACATTCTCTTTATACATATGCTTTACATTCTCTTTATACATATGATTTATATTTTCCTTCATTTCCCATGGGTTGATATTTTATTTATTATTCCCCTACTTCACATTTCACCTTTCTATTCACTTATGACTATTACCTTTACCACTTTGATTTCTTATGTTGCTTTATCACTTCTTATCATACATGCTTAATAGAATGCTTTGATTTTGTTATCATATTCATGCTTATTTTTTTATAAAAAGAGGGGTAAAAACTTTATTGAAAATCAAAAGAGAGCATTACAACCAAAACCAAGGGGGCTAGCCCTAGAAACCCAAAGAAGCACCAAAGCAAGAACAAAAACAAAATCAACTATCTTCCAATATCCTTTTATCCTCTTCAAGGACTCTATCCAAGTCCTAACATAACTCAGGGGAGACCTGCATCCAATCCTCAATCTTCCAGCCAGTATCATGCTTTAAAGCCCATTTAGCCAAGCAATCAGCAACCCGATTCCACTCCCTCGGGATATGAACAAAAGAAACTGCCTCCATCCTGGAGCAAACCTGAAGAATACTTTGAACAACTGAAGCCAACTACCAATTAATATCAGACATCTTTCTCTCATTCAACAGATTAATCAAGATTTGTGAATCAACCTCACAAATAACCTTATGCCATCCCAAAGCAAGGGCTCGCTCCATAGCATAAAGAATCGCCAAGCCCTCCATGAGATTGACCGTCTTCTCCCCCTCATGAATAGAGAAAATAAAAATCACTGAACCCCCTGAATCTCTGCCAACCCCACCAATCCCAGCAGGCCCAAGATTACCTCTAGAAGATCCATCAGAATTGATCTTCAAGACTCTAGTTGGAGGAGGAAGCCATCTACCTAGTTGTTGCACTCTCTTGGCCCCATGTTTGCATCTCCTGGAACCCCCAGAAGTCCCAATCTATCAACCAACTCAGTATCCCCTTTCCCCAAGGGGAAAGACACTTCACACTTGGCCACAACTGACTCCTGTATCATACCTAATAAATGAATCCACACCTACTGACCCACCAATTTAACACCATGGAAAACTCTATGATTCTGCTCCAACCAGATCTGCCAAAGAAGAAAAGTAGGTCCAGCATACCAGACATCTTGTAAAAAGGAGGCCGACGAGGGGGGTCTTCCCATACTATCCTAGAACTCCACCAAAGAGGAAGCATGAACACACGGTTTCTTCCAAACCTCCCACCACCAATGCCAAAGTTGTACAACAAAGGGACATCGGAAGAACAAGTGTGAGGAGTCCTCTTCCGCCTTCCCACAGAGAACACAAACTGAAAGCCCCTGGAAACCCCGTTTATGAATGTTATCCTAGGTCAAGCATTTATTCCACACTAAAGTCCAAACAAAACAATTACATTTAGGCCATGATAGCTTACTCCACACTTTCTTCCACCACTGAACCTCTGCCCTAGCCAACTTTTGATCCAGCAACACCTGATAGCCCCAAGCAACAGGATAACTCCCCTTGGGATTATGAGCCCAAGCAATAATATCCTCTTCCCGTAGAGAACTACAACACCTACTACAAAGAATCGCGTTAAGCTCGACCCTGCCTTCCTCCTCACCCACATCCAGCCACTGGGTGGGATCCTTCCAACAAGCCTTCTCCAACTGCCCATAAGAAGAAAATGACTTGAAGTCACTCACCTGCAACCAACCAACCGCAAGAAAACTTTGGCTCAACAAAATATGGTGAGGAAATTGAGAGATAAGTGGAGGGAAACCATCCCAAGAGTCAGACCAAAAGAGAGCTTTCGAACCCTGACGACAGATCCAAAATAAACCCTCCTTAATGAGCTTCACACCCTTCTGAAGAGTACTCCAAATCACCGACCCTTTCCCCTCAAGAGGGTACCTAAGGAGATCATGCCGAGGGATGCCAGGGAAATACTTATGAGATAATATCCTGGCCCACACCTGATCCTGCTCCACACACCAACGCCAAAAAAGCTTAGCAGCCACAGCCACTCCAAACAAAGAAGATTGTCGAAGTCCCAAACCACCATATTGCTTAGGACTACACACCTCTTCCCACTTGACCAGGCTCCACTTGGAGGATGACAAGCATCCAGCCCATAAAAATTATCTCTCAAGAGAGTCCAACTCCTTAAGAAACCCAACCGGAGCCACTTGAAGCATACACCTGTAAGTAGGGAGTGCTTGCACAACTAATTTAAGAAGCTGAACCCGCCTAGCAAAAGACAACCATCTATGAGTCCAATGATTGACTTTCACCCGGAACTTATCAATGATATTCTGCCAAGAACCCTTGGGAAGATGACCAACAGAAATTGGAATGCCTAAATACATAAAAGGGAGAACCCCTATCTGAAACCTCAAAATGTAGCAATTCTTCTTTGAATGGGGGCAGGTGTATTGAAGAAGAAGATGGAAGACTTATCTTCATTAATCAATTGCCCCGACGCCACCAAGTAAACATCCATCATATTCATGCTTATTAAATTTACCTTATTATGAAGTTATTTTTTGAACATTGACCACTTGCCTTAATCATATAGTGGCATACATTTCCTTCAAAGCTTACACATTAAGCATCGCCTCTTAGATTTACCTCTTAATCTTGCATTGCCTTATCACATTTTTTGAGTTATTACACTAGAAATGTGGCACAATGCCTTTTACATTATATGATTCACTTGCTATATCTCTACATTGGGGCAATCATGAATTCCATTATTATATTTTAATATTTCCTTTCCATATCCTTACAATAGGGGTATCATTCCTTCCCCTAAATCTATGTGCACATCCATCAATTACCTTGTCACGATTTTAGAGCCACACCTATTTTAGTGGGGGAAACTTATCCTTCCCACTCATATCTTATGATATCATTACATATATCCTTTTCACATTTGGGGGAAAGAATGAATTCCCTCTTCAACAGTATCTTGGCATCACATTCCCAGACCTACACCACCACTAGGGACATATTGCCTCACCTCTACCAATAAAGTATGCACCTATATTATAGCCTTATGTACCTACATAAGTGTTCTTTACCACACCACCATTTATATTTTCCCATGGTAGGGTAAACCTTCTACCTTGAAATTCATGTTCAACCTGCATATGGTTTCCATGTTTTATTGTGTTACACTTAATTATTATTTTTGAAAACAAAGGGGTAAAAAATTTATTAGAAATCAGAAAAGAGCATTACAATAATAACCAAGGGACCCAGTTAAAACAAAATCAACTATCCCCATGTATCCTCATATCCTCTTCCAAGAACTGGTCTAATTCCAGATGCAGCTCAGGGTTAACTTGATCCCAATCCTCAACCTTCCAACCACTATCATGCTCAGAGGCCCATTTGGCCAAGCAGTCAGCAGCACGATTCCACTCCCTTGGGATGTGAACAAAGGATGCCTCCTCCATCCGAGAACTAATTTGAAGAATCCGTTGAACCACTGAAGCCAACTGCCAATTTATATAAGATATCTTTCACTCATTCAAGAGATTAATCAAAATCTATGAATCAGCTTCACATATAACCTTTCTCCATCCCAAAGCAAGGGCCCTCTCAATAGCATGAAGAATTGCTAGACCCTCCATGAAGTTAACAGTCTTCACCCCCTCATGTATAGAGAATAGAAAAATCACCGAACCAGCTGAGTCCCTGCCAACCCCACCAATTCCAGCAGGCCCAGGATTTCCCCTAGAAGAACCATCAGTATTGATCTTTAAAAATCCATTGGGAGGAGGTAACCACCTTCCAACCCGTTGGACCCTCTTTTTCCCATGCCTACAGTTCCTAGAACTGACAAAAGATGAATGAATTTCTTGAAGACCTAGTCTGGCCACCAACTCAGCATCACCTCTCTCCAAGGGGAAAACCACATCACATTTAGCTAAAACAGACTCCTGCACCATTCCAAGCATACGCATCCAAACTTGCCGACCCACCAACTTCTGATCACGAAAAATTCTGCGGTTCCGCTCCAACCAAATCTGCCAAAGCAGAAAGGTAGGGCCCACGAACCAAACTTCCTGCAAAAAGGAAGCCATAGAAGGAGGTCTTCCCATACTATCCCAGAATTCAACCAAAGAGCACGCATGAATACAGGGAAGCTTCCACACCTCCCACCACCAATGCCAAAGTTGCACAACAAAGGGGCACCGAAAGAACAAATGTGAAGAATCCTCTTCCGCTCCCCCACACAAAACACAAATTGAAGGTCCTTGAAATCCCCGTTTACGAATGTTATCCCAGGTCAAGCACCTATTCCAAGCCAAAGTCCAAACAAAGCAGTTGCATTTAGGCCACGAGAGTTTATTCCACACCCTTTTCCACCAATGAACCTCTGCCCCAGTTAGCTTCTGAGCCAATAACACCTGATAACCAGAAGCAACAGAGTAAACCCCCTTAGGATTATGGGTCCAAGCAAGAATATCTTCTTCCAGAAGAGAACTACAACTCCTACTATGAAGAATCTTGTGAAGCTCAGCACTTTCTTCCGCAAGTCCCAAATCTGGCCACTCTGCGGGATCCTTCCAATGAGCTACCTCCAACTGACCAAAAGAAGCAACAGACTTGAAGTCACTCACCCTAGCCCAGCCAGCCTCGAGAAATCTTTGGCACAAAGGAAGTAGATTGGGAAACTGAGAAGTAAGTGGAGGGAATCCATCCCAAGAATCCGACCAGAAGAGAGCCTCAGTTCCTCGTCTACAGATCCAAAATAAACCTTCCTTAATAAGCTTTGCACCCTTCTGAAGAGTATTCCAAATCACTGAACCTTTCCCCTCAAGAGGGTAACGAGGAAGATCCTGCCGTGGAATCCCCGGGAAATACTTATGAGATAATATCCTGGCCCACGGCTGATCCTGTTCCACACACCATCTCCAAAATAGCTTAGCAGCCACAGCCACTCCAGATAACGCAGACTGTCGAAGACCAAGACCACCAAATTGCTTTGGGCTGCACACAACATCCCACCTAACCAGGCTCCACTTGGAAGAAGCCAAACTTCCCGCCCATAAGAACTGCCTTTCAAGAGAATCCAACTCCCTCAGAAAACCCATCGGAGCCACCTGAAGCATACATCTGTAGGTAGGGAGAGCCTGCACCACCGACTTGAGAAGCTGAACCCGCCCCGCAAAAGACAACCATCTGTGGGTCCAATGATTAACTTTTGCACGGAGCTTATCAATAATATTCTGCCAAGAACCCTTGGGAAGATGGCGAACAGAAATTGGGAAACCCAGATAAGTCAAAGGGAGAACCCCTATCTGAAACCTTAAGATATTAGCAATTCTTCTCTGTATTGGGCTCGGCGTGTTGAAGAAGAATATGGAAGACTTCTCCTCATTAATCAATTGTCCTGAAGCAACAAGATATATGTCCAACACCTGCCTCAAGTTAGTAGCTTCCCTAACAGTAGCCATCCCCATCAGGGCAGTATCATCAACAAACTGCAAATGAGATTGCGGAGGCAAGTCTCCACCCCATCGCCAACCTTGAATGATGCCAAGCTCCACCCTTCTTTTCAACAAACGTCCAAGGCCTTCCACAAGAAGCAGAAAAAGATACGGAGAAGAGGATCCCCTTGGCGCAAACCCCTAGAGGCACCAAAAAGTTCATAATGATCTCCATTTATCAAAACTGAGAAGGAAACAGACGTGACACAACTCATGACCCATTGGATCCACTCCTCACCAAAACCAAAAGCAACAAGGATCTTCTGCAAAAAAGACCATCTAACCCTGTCATAAGCCTTAGCCATATCCAGCTTAATGAACATAGCCTTCTCATGGGAGTTGTCCATGGAGTGGATGGTCTCCGTAGCAATGACAACCCCATCAAGAATCTGCCGACCTGCCACAAATCCACTATGTTCCTCCGAAATCAACACTTTAAGCCACTTCTTCAATCTCTCAGCCAATAACTTTGAAATGATTTTATAAGCCACATTGCAAAGAGAGATAGGCCGAAACTGAGATAACCTATCAACCCCTTCACACTTGGGTATGAGAGCAAGGAAGGTGGAATTCAGAGCACGAAGCATTTGTTTATTCCTTTGGGACTCAAGGACAACAGCCAGAAGATCCAACTTTATGATATCCCAGAATTCCTGAAAAAATTTAATTGTGAAACCATTGGGACCAGGAGCTTTACCCTTCTTCATCTGAAACACAATCCCCTCCAACTCATCAAGAGAGATATCTTTCAATAGATACTCATTCGCCTCCCTGGAGACCAACTGAGGAAAACAAGAAAGAACCTGTGCTTCCTCAACAGAGCCCCCTTGTGAATCCTCCCTAAATAAAGTAGCAAAATACTGAGATGCCTCAGCAGAGATTTCTTGAAACGAGGCAAGACGTTCACCCCTATCATTCACCAGAATAGGAATGGAATTACCATGCCTCCTATCCTTCACAGAATTGAAGAAGAAGGCGGTGTTTTTATCACCTTCCTGTAACCATTCAACCCGGGCCTTTTGCTTCCAATAGATTTCTTCCCGCAATTCAAATTCCTCAACCACTTTCAAAGTCTTAGCCTCCTCCCTTAGAAGATCCTCAGAGGCCCCATTCTCACGAATCAACCGCGTAATATTATTCAACTCCTCCTGTGCGGCAACCTTAGCATGAAAGATATTACCAAAACATCGCCGATTCCACCTTTTAAGCTGATATTTGACAAACTAAAGAAGCTTGGAGAATGTGTACATTGCCGTACCAAAAGTTGGTCTACCAATCCGCCACCACTCAGCCACATAATCATGAAGAGTGGGATCCCGTAACCACATAAGCTGGAACTTGAATGAGGGAGACCGAGGCCCCCGTGCAGAGATAATACTAAGCTTAATAGGCCAATGATCAGAACCTCTCCAATCAAGAATTTCAGATCGAGTGGACCATAAGTCTCCAACCCAATAACAGGAAACCAAGAATCGATCTAGCCTCTCAGCAACACAACTCTCACCAATTCTCCTATTATTCCAAGTGAAGCGACCATTACTAGGTAGAACATCAATAAGATTTAATTCAGAAATGCTATCTCTGAATAACAGAGCAGAAGGCTCCAACCTAGGAATTCCACCTCTTTTCTCAGACAACTCCACAATAGCATTAAAATCGCCAGCCATAACCCACGGATGGTAAGGAGCTAAGCTACGAACAAAACGAAGATGGGACCATAGAAGTTGTTTACCCAGAAACTCAACAGGAGCATACACATTAGAGAGGAGAATACACTCACCAGTCTCATACCAAGAGGCGACAAGGGATATAGAGGATCTAGAGGACATCCACCATAGAGGGAAAATCTTCCGAGGGTTCCAAAAGCAAGCCACCCCTCCAGAAGCACCAAGAGCCCCCACACACTGGCATTCACCATATTTCCACAACTTTGGAGCCATGGCCAACATATTATCAACAGATAATTTAGTCTCCTGAAGAAAAAGAACATCCGGAGAATTATTCCTAACCAAATCACGAACAACTTTTTGTCGAGGGCCACTGTTCAAGCCCCTTACATTCCATGAGAGAACAATCATTTCTGGGGGCATGAAAAATGTGAATCTAGAGTCTTGACTAACCCTGACTCCACCAAAGTTTCCCCAGTTAATTTAATCTTCTCCATATCCTTTTTCCTTCCTAGCTTGGAAGTCTTGTCACCAACCCCTTTCTTCAGTTCATTTTGCTGAATACCCAAACGAGAGGAGGCCAAAGAGCTCTTCCCCACATCCTTGCCTCCTTTCAGGGGCAATGGGGAACCACCTCCACCACTCTTCGAAGCTCCAATAGAAGATTCTTGTTCAGTCTGGACAATCAATTGTTGATCTGTATCCATCTGCCCAACCCCAATCTCCTGCACAACTGCATGTCCTCCAATGGTGGCCCATCCTGTCCTGTACCCAAAGTTCCCTGATCCAAGTTCAGCAACCCGGATTCACTTCCTCCTGGCTGAGATCATCTAGCACCTCAAACCTATTAAAAGTTTCATCATCCAGCCTCTCCCTCAAGGTTCGCTTCTGGCCCCGATTCCTATTGCGAGCCTTGACAGGGACATAACCATCATCTCCATTACCATCACCCGGAATAGGCTCCTTACCATTATCAATCCTAGGAGGATTACGAGAAGGCTGAGAAGGTTGGGGCACCACAGGCTTAGCCCTAGGGCACCTACGCTGCAAGTGACCATATTCATGACAAAGACGACACCGAAAAGGTAGGGTTTCGTAATCTAGCTGTTGTACCCAAGTATATGATCCAGCACTCACTTCAACAGAATCTGGCAGTGGCTTGCTTAAATCAATTTCTACACAGATACAAGCAAAAGTCATTACCTTTTTATACTGTGCATGTTGTGAAGACCCAACAGGTTTACCGAGCATTGAATCCACCAAATGCAACACGTCATCCCTCCAACACTCAACTGGAAACCATGGCAACCGAACCCAAACTGGAATCCAACTTGGTATTGCCCCAGTCGGGTTGAAGCCAGCATGCCATGGCTTGATAAACAAACCCACCTGGTTATAAAAATAGGGGCCACCCTCGAAGACCTTATTCCGATCTTCCATGCAATCAAAAGAGACCATAAAAAAGTTGTTCGCAAGGAGCCTAATCTCCATCTCCCCCTCTGGCATCCAAGTCCGTTGAGCCCAGGATTCCAAAAAATGCAGCGAGACTCTCAAACCCATGAACTTGCAATAAAAAGAGTGCCTTGAATAGTATTCAATATCATCTGCAAGCATTTCCATCAAGATAATCAGCTTCGGTCGCTCTTTGCATCTTTCCAAACACCCATTAATCTTCGTAATTCGGGAACCACTAGCCAATCCTAGATCATTCATCTCCATCTCTGAAGAAAACAACGTATTATCAAAAACATTCACTCCATGCGCCGAAGGCTTCGAACCAAATGCTGATCGGAAATCCAATTTGGGGCTAACCCCAGATGTTTCCCCACCCGGCATAGCAAAAAACAAGATCCCCAGCAGGCATGCAAACCCCCAGGACACTTTAGCAAGAAATGGAAAAAAAGAAAAGCCCCCAAGGGAAGGATCAAAACCCTTCCACCCACAAGCCACCCAAACAGTAGCAAGAAGGCCTCCAGAAAAGAAAAAACCCCACCACCACAGCCCCGATAGCTTCAAAAAAGCCCCCCCCCACAACGCAGAAGCGAGCAACACACAGAGAACAAGCTAGGGCACGGTCGCCCTAGCTCGGCTTGCAGAGCACGCAAACGCCATCTTCCGTTTTGTTCATTACACTTAATTATTATAGAATGAATTTTTTAAAATTATTAATTTACATTATTTTAATTCTTATATGTTTGGTTTACACTTAGATTTCATGTTTTATTTTTCCCTTTCCTACAATTCCTTTCCTTCTATGGACACAACCAATTCTAATATGGTCTATGGTTCATGCCTTATAAGTTTGATCTTCTAATATTATCCTTGAAACTAACATTTACACAATGTTGGTCATGTTCATCTTTCGTATCAAACTTGCAACTCCTTTAAGGAAGTTTTCATTTACTACTTTTGGGATTTTCATATATTGCACTACCTCTTTTCACAATGAACTTAGTGAAAATCCTTCTATGAATCATTTATAACCCTTGTGGGAAGGCATTGCCATGGATGTGGTTGGCACTTTTGAGTTCAATGAACTTTTCATGGTACTTGCAGATGTCTTTATACATGCCCTTGAATTTTATAACCATAGATAAAAATCCTCTTATAAGGCTTATAAAATACAACTTTACTGCCTTCTTCTCTATCTTTCATGCATCGTTTACTAACCACTCACTTCCTCCTTCAACATTGAAAAAATTGTCATTCATAAACCTTTTCACTAGTTATTTCAAATTATACTTATTATACATACCACACTATCTTCATATCATTGTTATCTCTTAGGTTTGTTTCTCTTGAAACTTTGAAGCTTTATAGGATTTCCTCTCTTCTAAGATCATCTATTCTTGATCATCACTTGTAACCTTCCACATTTGTTCTTCTATGGTGGTGTTTACTTGATTGTAACTCCATTTTGTAGTGGTAATAGTTATGCCATCAACCATATTTGTCTCTTAACCTTAGTTAATTTTGGTTACCCTTTGTTTGTCATCTCTCAACATAGAGCCTGTCAATATCATCTTATTCTTTGTGATCTTAGATGACTTGTAATGTTTTGTGAAGGAAAATGAAAGGGGAAGATAAAGCACATAGGATAGTTTAAATAGCAGCCCATGAATGATTATTAAGCCAGTGTTATCCTATGTAAAGAGTTACTTTGTATTGTTGAGTACACATAGCCATAAAAGGCATAAAATATGCAGCATTATAATAAGAAATTGAATGAAAAGTAAATAGTAATAAGTGTAAAGTGAGCCCTACCATATAAAGAAGAAAGACTAAGTTATAAACTTGCACATATATAGCACAACGGGAAAAGAAGACTTAATGTTTCAAACCAACTACATAGTCTTAATAAGTTGTGCATATATATAGTGCTTATAACAGTCTAATGCAAAGCACATATAAAGCACATATGGGAATGAGTCAAGGTAGCATGTAAATAGTAATGCATTAGAATACAAGCCACCTAAGTCACCTATAATGTGGCACAACAAATGAAGAATAATGACCATGAGTTACATATATTAATGTTGGACATAAGCACTGGAAATAAGGTGCAAGAAATGTATTATGTAAAGCCATATGATAAGCACGAAACTTAGTCAATGCAAAGATAACAAAAATTTGTGAGGGTGGTCGACTTGCAAACCAAATAAGAACCAGTAGCAATGCATTGTTGTGCTTGACTCAGTAAAAGGAGTCATGTTGTCACAAGCATGAAGTTGACTCATCCATTCTATGAAATTGGAAATAAGAGGATTGTTATGTGTTGCAATCTAAGAGTTAAATAAGCTGGCTTGATGCATGTCAAAAGGAAGGTGGCAGATTTGTTAGCTTGTTTGTAGCATTATAATGCTCAAATGTAAGTATATATAGAGGTGCTCTCTCTACCATTTTTTACACTTTTCATTTTGATTTGTTTGTTGTTATTCTACCATATTTTCTATGTAAGCATTACTTTGAGAGTTTTAGTGAGAGAGAGATTTGTTTGTGAGATATGTTTTGTTGAGAGTTCTTGAGAGGAGGCTAGATTTTGGAGATAAGTTGAACATTGAAGGAGTAGTATTCGTGGTTGTGGAAGTTGATATTGGAAAGCAACCTTATCAGTTGAAACTTTATATCCAGGAATGTTGATTTATATTCCTCTATTGTTTATGTTTGAAAGGTTATTTGATTATAAATGCCTTTGTTTGGAAAGATTGCCTTTGGGAATGCTTGATATGCTTATTCTTATGAACTTAGTTATTTCCTAGTATGGAATATTCTTATGCGATTCTTGATCGAGTCTTGAATTAGTGAAACCCTCTTGTTTGGGAATACATTTATATTGTGTTAAAGCATGTGTGGATTTAATGCTATTAGAACTATACTTAGTCTCTTAAGTCTATACGGATATGGCATGAGAAGTCAGATGTGGAATATGTTGTTATCTGGATTTGCTAGCTTATGATGCTAGGTAAACCTTTGTGGATAAGGAGGTTAGTAATACAACATGAATGATGGCATGATAGGAATGTCATCATTGATAGGTTGAAATATTATGAAAACCATGATGATAATCTATACTTGATGGATTACTCATATCTCCTTGAAGTTGGAAGAGAGTCTTTTCCCTAGGGTTATGGTGTATACTTGATTGTTATATCAATATTCAACATTAGGGTTGAAAAATATATATTATGGTTATTTTATTTTCTTATTTTTGATTAAGAGTATATTCATGTTCACAAAATTCTAGAAGAGGACTCATGTTCTGGCAACCCAAAGTCGTATTGAGAAGACTTGTAGGTGCAAAAGCACAAACTCTTCTCAAGCTAATGTCCTCTAGTTTATACAAATGCAATGAACATTGTAAACATGTGAATATTTGAGGTATATTGAAAGAGAGGCTTTATGTTTTGTTTATGATCACATGATTGTTACATCACTTTTGATCAAAACCCTGGGTTGGGAATAACCTATTTGCTTGGGTTGTTTACTTGATTATTAATGAAGAAAATAGGTTGGGATTAACCTATATGATCTGATTGATCATTTGATTGTTGATTATATATTTGATCAAGTCATTTATCGATGAGATTTTACTCTTGAATGGAGTCATTTATTGATGAGATTATACTTTTGAATGAGGTCATTTATTGATGAAATCATACTTTTGAAAAGAAGAAACTTAATGTTGTGATCATACTTTTTGAAATGGAATCATTTAATATTATGATATTATGATTACTTGGGTGGTTAATTAGGCTATTCATAGGGTTAGATAATCCATGGGAAAGGGAATAACCTAGTTGGTGACTTTTTTTTTTTTTAGAAAGGGGTAAAAATTTTATTCAATCAAATCCAAAGTACAAAGCAAAGGCCAGAGGCCCACCAAACCAAGACCACCACCAGAAAAACCAACCACCCCATTACATATTCCTATCTTCCACTAATAACCTCTCTAAGATCTCATGATAATCAGGAGGTAACTCCTCCCTTCCACTAATATCCCAGCCGTCCACATTCTCAGAAGCCCACTTCGCTAGACAATCAGCCACTTTGTTCCATTCTCTAGGGATGTGACAAAACGAGACAGAGACCAAGGACTTACAAAGACTCAAAATCTGTCTGACAACAGAGGCTAATTGCCAACTAACATCATCCAACCTCTGGTTGTTTAGCATATCCACCACAATCTGAGAGTCAGACTCGCAAATGATCCTCCTCCAACCTAAAGAGCAGCCACGCTCAATAGCAATCTTAATAGCAAGGGCCTCCATAAGATTATTAGAGTGTCGACCCTTGTAAATAGAAAAGAGAAAAACCGCACCACCATCATTGCCTCTACCAATACCCCCGACCCCAGCATGACCAGGGTTTCCATGGGAAGAACCATCAATATTAATCTTAAGAACCCCCTCAGGGGGCGGTGACCACCTCCCATCGCGACAGACCCGTTGCCTAGCATGACGAGGTCTTCTCCCAGCAATGTTACCCCTTTTATTATCCCCCAGGTTCAAATTCCGCACCACAGCAAGATCACCCTAATCAATATTTTCAGTCATATCACACTTAGCAGAAATGGTCTCCTGAAGCCTGCTAATTATCCTCTTCCACAATTGAAAACTTCCCAATTTGGAACCACAAAAAACTCTACGGTTCCTCTCCAGCCAAAGGTTCCAAAGAATCAAAACAGGCCCAACAGACCAAGCCACCTGCAAGAAAGAAGTCTTAGCCGGAGACTTACCAAGACATTCCCAAAAATCAATTAGGGAGGTAGCATGAGTACAGCCATGATGCCAAGCCTCCCACCATCTATGCCATATCTCTTTAGAAAAAGGGCAAAGAAAGAACAAGTGAGAGGTACATTCCTCACTGTGCAAACAGAGGAAGCAAATAGACGGTCCCTGAAAGCCACGCTTGCGTAGATTATCCCAAGTGAGGCACTTCTTCTGAGCAACCAACCATAAGAAGAAATTACATTTGGGCCAAGAAAAGTTGTCCCAAACCTTCTTCCACCAATTCACCTCAGTGGGACCATGTAAGTTCTTGTCAAGCATAGCATAGCCTTGAGCAATTGAAAATTTGCCTTTTGGGCTCGGACTCCAAGCCAAAACATCCCTCTCATTAAGGGAGCTGCAGAGCCTGTCCTCCAAAACTCTAATAAGAATAGCATGATCCTCATCTGAACCACCCATGGGCCACTCCTGCGGGTCCTTCCAACAAGCCACCATCGCCTGACCAATTCGCTTGAATGTTTTAAAATGCTCCACCTTAACCCAACCCACCTCAGAAAAAATATGGCACAGAGGCCAAAGCTGAGGGAAACTAGAAAGAATGGGAGGGTGGCCATCCCAAGAGTCCTGCCAAAATAGCACATCAGAGCCTCTATTACAAATCCAGAAGAGACCCTCCTTAATCAGCTGAGCGCCCTTCTTAAGGGTATCCCAAATACAAGAACCTTTACCCAACAAAGCAAGCCGCGGCACATCAAGGCTATCAGCACCAGGAAGATACTTGTGAGCAAGAATCCTAGCCCAGTCATGATCTTGATTGTTGCACCACCTCCAGTATAGCTTGGCAGCCAAGGCCGTGACAACAAGAGCCATAGACCGAAGACCAAGGCCTCCAGCATGCTTTGGCCTACAGACACACTCCCACTTGACTAAACTCCACTTCGAGGAGAGAAGGTTGCCAGACCAAAGGAATTGCCGAGACAGAGCATCAAAATCCCTCACAAAGGTGGAAGGGGGAACCTGCACACAACACCTATAAATGGGGAGAGATTGCACTATAGTCTTTAGGAGAACCACTCTCCCAGCAGAAGATAACCATCTGAAAGTCCAATGACTAACCTTACTCCGAAATTTTTCCAAAATTCCCTGCCAGTAATCTCTACGTTGAGATCCCAAAGCCAAAGGGATCCCAAGGTACATTAAGGGAAGAGAACCAATCTGAAATCTAAGGATCCTAGCAATCCTGCTTTGAATAAGTCGAGGGGTATTAAAGAAATAAATGGATGATTTGTCATCATTAATGCACTGACCTGATGCCTTCAAATATATGTCTAAGGCACTCCTGAAGTTCACTGCCTCACTAATTCGAGCCATGCCCATCAATGCAGTATCATCCACAAACTGAAGATGAGAGTAGGATGGAAGAGAATTGTTCCAGCTCCAACCTTGGATAAGACCCTGCCTCACCTGAGATTTAATGAATCTTCCCAGACCCTCTGCCATGATAATGAATAAATAAGGAGATAAAGGATCCCCTTGTCGAAGACCTCGGGAAGCACTAAACAATTCTGAAGGCTCCCCATTAATGAGAACAGAGAAGGAAGATGAAGTCACACAGCTAAGAACCCAATTCACCCACTCCACATCGAAGCCAAAATCCAAGAGAATTTTCTGTAAGAACTCCCAGCTCACCCGATCATAAGCTTTAGCCATGTCAAGTTTCATAAACATAGCTTTCTCCTTAGAGTTAGCCATAGAATGAATAGCCTCCATAGCAATCACAACACCATCCAAAATTTGTCTTCCTTCAACAAAACCCCCCTGCTCAGGAGAAATCAGGGAACCAAGGAGTGGTTTGAGTCTCTCCGCAATCAATTTGGTGATGATCTTGTACACAACATTACAAAGCGCAATAGGTCTAAATTGAGCCAGCTGATTAGCCCCCTCCTTCTTAGGTATGAGAGCCAAGAAAGTAGAATTCATGGCCTTGAGCATCTTTTTGTTCTTGTGAGATTCTTGAACCACCGCCAGGAGATCAAACTTTATTATTTCCCAGAACTCTTGGAAGAACTCAATAGGAAACCCATCTGGGCCGGGAGCCTTACCTTTTTTCATGTTAAACACTACTTTCTCCAATTCAGGTAACAATATAGGATGTAAGAGTGCCCCATTCATCTCAGCAGAGACTAGGTGGGGAATACAATCCAAGATGGCCCTCTCCTCATTCCTAGTTGCAAGATCCTCCCTAGAAAAAAGGTTTGAAAAATAATTGACCGCAGCCTTGGACATATCAACACAAGAAGAGAGATGAGCCCCTTCAGGCGAAACCAAAGAAGAGATAGAATTCCCCTGCCTCCGAGCCATAACCGAATTATGAAAGAAAGCAGTGTTCCTATCCCCTTCCTGAAGCCAATCAACACGAGATTTTTGCTTCCAAAAGATCTCCTCCCGAAGCTCCCACTCTTCTAAACCCTTCAGAGCCAAGGACTCAGCTATACTTAGATCAGAGGTCAGCCCTTGGTCACGAATCATATGAGTGATGTTATCCAACTTGGACTGAGCAGCCATCTTCTGGGCATGGAGGTTCCCAAAACATTGGTTATTCCATCTCTTAAGCCTGTACTTCACATGCTGAAGCCTCTTACAAAAAGTAAACATGGCTGTCCCATGTGGAAGCATCCCCTCATACCACCAATCCAACATAAGATCATGCAAAGACTGATCCCTTAGCCACATTAACTAAAATTTGAAAGAAGGGTTTTTGGTGACTCCATACGTGGTGACAGAGAGCTTGATAGGCCAATGGTCGGAGCCTCTCCAATCAAGAATTTCTGAACTAGTGATCAACCTACTGTTCATCCAATAGCAGGAAACCAAAAATCTATCGAGTCTTTCCGAGATAGCCTTAGCACCACACCTCCTATTATTCCATGTGAAGACACCATTGGAAGGCTTCACATCAATGAGATTCAAGGAACCAATCATATCCCTGAGAAGATCCGCAGAGGGGTCCAACTTGGCTAACCCTCCTCTTTTCTCATCCAGGCTAGTAACAGCATTAAAATCACCAGCCATAACCCATGGGAGAAATGGGTCTAAGGCCCGAATGAAACTGATGTGAGCCCAAAGATTCGACTTACCAGAAAGATTAGTAGGAGCATAAATATTAGATAAGAGGCACCTTTCTCCAGTCACGAAACAAGAGGCTACCAGGGAGATAGAAGACCGACTAGAAATCCACCATAATGGGAGCACTTTCCTCGGATTCCAGAAGCAAGCCAACCCCCCCGAATTGTTCAAAGCACCCACCCCTTGCCAATTGCCCTGGGGCCAGATGTGCGAAGCGCAATTAGCCAAACCATCCACTGTAAGCTTTGTTTCCTGAATAAAAACCACATCGGGAGACTGAGATTCAATTAATCTACGAACAGCCTTTTGTCTAGGGATGCTGTTCAACCCCCTAACATTCCATGATAAAATAATCATTTATGGGGGAGGGAGAAGTGGGAATCAATGGGTTTCACAGACCCAGAATCAACCAAAGTATCCCCAATAATCTTGACCTTCTCTTGATCAGTCTTTCTGCCACCCCTTACCGGCTTATCAAGAGGCCCCTTTTTAAAAGATTTATGGAGTAAGCCTAAAACAGGAGGCGCTTTGTTACCTTTCACAGAATTTGAGGCCCACTTAGGAGTCGAGGGGTCAGGAACCGTCACAACAACTCCTTTCGGAGCCTGTGACCCTTGGAGAACCCTGATATCCTGAACCTGAGAAGGTAGATCTTGACCAATCTGATCAACCATAAGGTCCCCTGGAGATACACTCTGATCCTCCTTCTTTGCATCCTCATCCTGACCTTCATGCATACCCTTAGCCCCAGAAGAGAGCTCAACCGGAATACCTTCCTCTTGGGCCAAATCTTTCAGAACATCAAATCTATTAAAAGTGCCATCATTATGACTATCCAACCAAGTTCTCTTCTTACCCTTGCCTTTGTTACGGGGCTTGACTTGAGTAAAGCCCTCATTATCCGCAGGTTCATTAGGCACAGGATCCTTCCCCTTGTCCCCCTTCGAGGGTCCAGAGGCAGCCAAGGGGAAGGGTTTAAATCTAGGGCATTTGCAGTGCAAGTGACCATATTCATGACAAATTCGACATCTAAAAGGGAGGGTCTCATAATCTAGCTGTTGGATCCAAGAAGAAGATCCCAGGCGGATTTCCATAGAGTCTGGTAACGGATTATTTAAATCAACTTCTACACAAATACGAGCAAAAGAAATTACCTTACGATCTTGAGTTTGTGTAGCCGATCCCATAGGTTTTCCAAGAAGCACTGAAATTGAATGAAGAATATCTTCCCTCCAAAATTCCAGAGGAAGCCTCGGCAAACGAACCCACACAGGTACCCGCGAGGGGATCTCTTCAGCAGAGTTGAAACCCATGTGCCAAGGCTTGATGAAAAGCCCCACCTGATTAAAGAAATAAGGGCCCCCTTCAAAAGCCCTATTCCTATCTGACATGCAAGAGAAGATGACCAGAAAATAATTATTAGCTGCCAAAATAATCTCCATATCACCTTCAGGATTCCAAACCCGACGAGCCCAGGAGTACAACACCGGTAGAGAAAGAGGAAGGCCCAAAAATTTGCAAATAAGGGCATGATTGCCCCAGTACTCAACATCTTCTGAGACTTGCTCAGGTTGAATAACCAGAACAGGTCGGTCCTCAGATCTTTCCAAGCATCCGTTTACTTTTTTAATTCGAAATGTCCCTTTTGAGGAAGAAACCCCATCGCTGTTTAAAGGTTTACCCATCTGATCCTCACCATTGGCATGCAGTGACGAAGACGGCTCTACCATCTCCAAATCCCCAGAGGAAATCTGTGACAAAACAAAACCCCGATTCTCCATGGACTGGGAAACACATCCACACCAACAAGAATAGGCAGAACAAGAGACCCCCAGTCTCAGATCTTAAGACACCACCTGCCAAAGATGCTAGGCGCAGCAAAAACACAAAGAATAAAATGCCCTCCCACAACCAGACAAGGGTTCGGCCCCCTAGCCAACCCACGCCCCCCCGAGCACAGAAAAAACCCCCCGAGATCGCAGCAGAGAGGCAATAGTAGCCGCAGGCAGAAAGCAGGAAGCACGGAAGAGCTAGGGCACGCGGGCCCTAGCTCGCACCCAGACTACGCACAGCGCCATCCTCGCCTTGAGTCTTGTACTTGTTTTATTCAACCTAGTTGGTGACTTGTTATGTGTGCATGTATGGCTATATTTGGGGTTAAAGTAATTCATTGGTAAGGGTGTAACCTAGTTAATCAATTTGTTATAGACTTGGTTATTCCTAGGGTTAGGATAATCCATGGGAAAGGAAATAACCTTGTTGAATAATTTATGTCATCACCTTAGAGTGAAGTATGTTATGTTTATGGTCAATACCTGTAGATACCAATGGTCCGGAGAATCTAATTAATTAAATATGATTTATTTGATTAATTAATCCTAAATTCATCTACTTAGTAAATAAATAGAAATATTTATTTATATTAAGTTCACTATTAATTCTTCTATTTTATCATATTATTTCCCTCTTAATTAAATACACAAATTTAAATACTTTGTTTTATTTAATTATTATCATTATTATTTCTTCTATACTTTATCCATTAATTCTATCTTAAATTAATTACACAACTTCAATAATTTGTGTTATTAAATTATCTTATCATATTCTTCTTTATTAAATGGGCAAATATCAAATATTTGTTTTATTTAATTAAATATTCCTAATTTTCAAGTTTGAATAAATCAAATATATTCAAATAAATGCATAAATCAAATCCCTCAATTCACTCACCAATAAAATTAGATTTTTCAAATCTAATTAATTTAACTGTCATTCATGGGAAAAACCTCAAGGACAAACCTGCAGGCAATCCTCTCAATCTTCTACCTCAAATCTTTCCTCTCATCTTTCCTGGTATTTTCATGGGGAGGAACAATCCTCCATGATCAGCTCCACCTTCTCATCTCATGCCATTCAAAATCCCCAAATTTAATCTCAGCCTCTGTTGTGTTACCCCTGTGCAAAATTGTTGCCAGAAATCTATATATACAGCCTTCTGAAGCATGAAAATGATCTGAGAAATCCCAATTTATGCAAACTTACTCTGCAGGAATACAACCAAGCAATCATAAGCATTAACATTAGTATTTTAGTATCATCATAGCATCGTGGCATTATTAGATTTCATATCATGGCAGCATCATTAGTTCTACTGTAGCTTCCTTTTATCAGTTTTCATCAGTATAGTTTACATTAGCTTCATATCACTTAGAAATCATTCTTAATCATCACATCATTTCATTTAGCATCCATTATGTTCTCTCGATAGGCATTTTAAACAGTTATGGTGCTTACAAATCTGAGAGCTTCTGTAATTTGACAAATCTTTGGAGATAGGAGACAATGAGACGCATTCAAGCTTTCTGTGTTTTTAAATTAGTTTAATTCATGTTTAATATTGATACAATGTTTCATTAAGAGGTGTATTTAATTGTATTTAGTTTAATTTTTCCACACTTACAATACCAAATTGAGCTAAAGGGTGGGTGGACATATGACTTGCACTTGAAGTACTGGGTGTTGGATTCTTTGGCCAAGGTAGTGTAAGTAGCCACTATTTACACTGTCAGTTCATTGTGATCCAAGATATGAAGATTGATGATATGAAGATTGATGTGTAGACCAATTGGTGAAGCATGAGTGTGTATGATAATGATAATCTAGTGCATAGATTGAAGAATTTTTGATCTGGTGTAGACAATTGAGTGGAAGAATTGACTGTGTCAAAACATAATTTTCAGTGTACAAAGCATTCGATTTTTGGTCTGCATTGGTTTGAATTGAAGAATTTCACTTTGTGATCTAAGGTAATTTTTTGGATGTCAGATGAATTTAAATCCAAAGTTTCATGCCTTTTGGCCCTTTGGTGTAGAACTTATGAGTAACAAAATATTTAGTTTGCTAGTGACAGTGTTTGCTAGTGTAGAGTACATGTTTTGCTAAGTCCACACTTCACCATAGAATAATATCTAGTCTTGCAAATTTTTGGAGGTGTTTGTTGCATCTAAGTCTCAAGTGGTGTGAATTTTGGAGGTCTATGTGATGGTTCGAGGAAGATTAGTTGGCTTATTTTAATGTCAGGTCCCTAATGGGCTTGATCATTAGTGCTTTTTCAATTACTTTTCATATGCTTTTAGATACTTTTTATATATTTTCTAAGTATATTCTAGACATAAACTTAAATAATATTCTATCATTTCATAACATACCTTGCAACTTAGAACCTACTTTGAAGAATATGAAATATGGTGGTAATATTTGTAGCAATTACATGATTTAAATATGAGAATGTGTGCATATGAAGAGAATTTTGTGATTTAATTATGAAGGTTAGTTGTGTATGTATGTTGTATGGATTAACCTCTCTGTAACTTAGCACGAGGTAACAATAATAGAGTATTTGTAGCAAGAACTGAAGCAGTGAAATAAGAGACCGTTGAAGTTCAAACTGCCTAAAGTGCAAGAAGCTGTGGAGCTGGACGTGAACCATCATGGAGGAATAAATATTAAAGGAGGATAATTTTTTGAGAACTTTGAATGTTTGCCTATGTGTTTCACATGTAAGCTATTTCATTTAAGTTCTTTGTTGAATAGGTCTTTTCTTCCTTTTCAGTTAGAATAAATAAGCCAATCTTAATTTCATATCCTTGTATCTAGGAGTGGGATTAATGGTTGTAGTTAGTTAGTAGTTTGAATAAGTATCTCCCCATTTCTATATAAATTTAGGGGATAAGTTTGTAGCAAAGTTAGTTGGTTGTTACAAGTTATCAAGCAGTTAGTTGATTTCTAGTTTAAAGTTATCAGAAACATGTTGTTAAGATGCCATTATTGAATACAATCTAAAAGAAGGATTCTATTTGGATATCTGATGATATGCAATGAATGGAGTTGTATGTTACATGTATGTGTAAGATTCTAAGTTAGATCTAGTTCTTAGTTAAGTGAGACATTCCTCTGAGCTAGCCACTCGAGGTACTGCCTTTCACTTCATTTATTTACTTATTCATTTATGCATTTCTATTAATTACGTTTTCATTGTTTCATAACTACATTGCAAGTAGAATAGTTCTTATGGTTTATTACATTAGTTGTTGTTAATGAATAGTCATATAAATAGTGAACCTTAGCACTCCAAAGGTTAGATTTGATTGTAAATAAGTTTTAGATTGATTATGTACTTACTAATTATTAGCAATCACCTATAGCCTATGCTACAGGTACCATATCCATTAGGTTATATAACTACTTTTTTTTGCAATTGTGTAAGCTTCTAGCAAAGTAGAATAGTTTGAACAAGTTTGCATTGGATAATTTAGGCGTACATGAGTTTGTGAAGGCACATATAGTGCACTACCATCATAAGCTTTCGCACCTTGGTTGATGATTTAATATATCTTAACAATGTGAAGTGGACTGTTTAGTCAATTAACCCTCTGAATTGAGTAGATTTTACCAAGTTTACAAAAACATTAATTAGACCCTACATTTTTGGTGTCATTTCCAAGGATGGTGTTATCTTCACAGACCTATTTTTACAAGTTTTCATAGTTAATTTTTCTTTCAAGCATTAGGATGGTTAAATACCACTTTTTCAACACCAAACTATTAACATTGTGCAGGCCCACTGAGTCTAAAGTCATATTTTATGTATACGGAGGCAAAGAGATCCCTTGGGTAGGTTCCTTCCCTCTACATGCTAGGAATCTATTACAGAGATTGGTGAACCTAGTACTCAGAGCGAAGGTACCACTGAAAAAGAAACTTCCTTTTCACCAACTTCTAGTGCACATACAGAAGGAACATATCGCACCATGGGTGATGTAGTAGATGATGATGATGCCTAACCAACATTTGGGTTTCGTATTACTAATCAGGAAAGGGCCACAATGCTAAAAAACAATCCTCCTTTGACCTTGTTGATTTTCTATGGGTTAATGATTGAAGACCTAGATACTTTTCTCTTTGAATTTGATGTCTTATGCAGAAGTTATGACTATAATTTTGATATAGGTGAAAGCTTTTTCTTGCCACTCTCAAAGATGCAACTTTGAGATGGTTCATGGGATTAGGTAGTGATGTTGTTCCTGATTGGGACACCATGAAGACATTATTTTTGGAGAAGTATCAGGATTATTATAGAGGACCTGAAAGGAGGAAGGATGACATATTTTGAATGACACAAAAGGATGATAAGCGTTTAGAGGATTATGTTGAAAGATTCCAGTTTGCTCTAAAGAAAAACCCCTAGAATAAGTTGTCAGAAGAATCTCTCAAGCTAGTCTTTTTTAGAGGGGTTAATGAAGACTGTATGGATGCCTTGAACCTTATTGGCCAGGGAGATATTTCTCAACAATCATTTGCAGACATTTGTAAGGTTTGTAGAAATTATTCTAGGACCTTTACAAGGAGGCCAAGAGATAATAGAACATTGGTTCTTGGTAAGTCATCTACTGGGGTTTCAAAAGTTGAGTTGAGCATTCTGTTATCCCACATGAAAGAAGATATAATCAGTCATTTGGAAACATAGCTAGATACTCTCCACATCAAGAAGAAGCAGGAGGAAGCAAAGGCTATCCTTACTAAGTATTGTCCAAGATGCAGGCAGAGAAAAACAAATTGTAAATGTAAAAGAGTGGCCAACATCCAACAAGAAAAAGTTGAGAATCCTGAATTTCATCCCATTGAAGTAGATGATGGAAAACTCTTTTATATAGCACAAAGGAGGCCATGGAAGTAGAGAAAAGGTATGCTGCAAGACCCCCTTAGATTTAATTCATCTTTTCTTGTTGGCAACCAAAACTTTTCTACTTGGAACTCTCAGCCTGGCAAGTAAATTAGAACTAGTGGCAAAATCCCCAATGACCAAACCCTCAACCTAATTGGAGCCAACAAACAAATCCTTGGCCACAGAAGAACTTTCAAGGTTCCAATTACAATCCGCAATGGCCAAATCAACAAAATTAATGGCAACCTTAGTGGCAGAGAGGGCAACAATGGCAACAACAAAATATGAACTCTTAATAGCCCATGCTCCCTCCACAAAAGAAACAAGAACTAATGCCACCATAAAATCCTACATCCCAACCACCCAAGTAGAAAATACCTACCCAACCTATGCCTAACCCTAACACTAAGCCTGTTCAACAGGCTTATACTAACAAATCTATGCAATACCCCACTTATGGGGTAGAGGTGATTAATGTCCACCTCAGATCAGGGAAACAACTTGTTGGGCCTTCATCCCCCCAAATTATAGAAATGGAAGATGAGGAACCTATAGTTGAGGCTTCTGATTAACCACATTTAGAGCCTAAGCAAAATTAGGTACACCAAACTACCTCAAATCTCAAACTACCTTTTCCTGAACGCTTAGCTCTAAAAAAGCATCACATAGGTTGAGACAAACCTTTTAGGGTAGTTGAAATATGTTAACATCAAAATCCCACTTTTCCAAGCTATCAAAGACATCCCCATCTATACTAAAATAGTAAGGGATCTCTGTCTTAAGAAACTAGATAGAAAAAGGAAAGATCCACAAACAATTCATGTCTTGGGGAATCTTGCAGATATCATGTTAGGGAACATTACAGTCCCTAAGTATACCGATCCTGATAGTCCAGTTGTGGATGTTAAGATCAATGTGACCCTCATTAAGAATACTTTGATAGAATTGGGGGCAACCATCAATTTCATGACAAAAGAAACAACGTAGTTGCTTCAGTTGACCAACCTCAGGCCCACACAAACTATCTTGCAATTAGCTAATAGGTCTCGATCAAACTTGAGGGAGTTATTGAAGACTTAGTTATTGCATTGGATTCTTGGGAATATCCTATATAATTTATAGTATTGAAACCTAAAGTTAATCTTGCAGGGTACCCACTCATCCTAGGCAGGCCTTGGTTGGCAATAATCGATGCATTTATAGGCTGCAGATCTGGTAAAATGATAATATCCAATGGGATAATCACAAAGAACTTGGTTCTTTATCCACCTGCCCAACCATATGCAAACCTTGAGCACACCATTTGGCCCAATTGGGGTGAGGAGGAGGAAAATATCTACTCTTTAAACATTGATGACTATAGAGCGCAACCCCTTATTGGATGACCAGGATGAAGATGAGCTCATTTCTCATATAATCCAAAATGATTGTGGTAGGAGCCCACAACATGATTGTATCATATGCCTACATGACCCCTTGCAAAGTATTGTACCTATTGATTCTACAGAAGAGATATCAAAACTATTTCATTCATTACTCCCTCAACAATGTTTACCCATTATACCAAGCCTTAATCTCTCATCAGTTCAAGAGTCATCAAAGGAGTTGGAAATTATGCCAGGGAGGATGTTAAATATTAATAATGCTTTAACTAAGGAGCAACAAAATTATCTGTAATTAGTGTTGCAAGCACACTCAACCACATATGCATAGGATTACCATGATATGAGGGGCATTGATCTTGATCTATGCATGCACAAGATTTACATTAATGATGGCTACAAACCTATAAGACAATGACAAAGACTCATGAATCTAGCTCTAAGAGATATAGTGAAATCTGAACTGCAAAAGCTTCTAGATGCAGGTTTCATATGCCCTATATTAGATAGTGAATGGGTTTCACCATTGGTAATAGTTCCCAAGAAAGATGGGAAATGGAGAGTTTTGTTGATTACAGGGAATTAAATGGTGCCACAAGGAAAGATCACTTTCCACTGCCATTTATTGACCAATTTCTAGATTCTTTGGCGGGAAAGAAATATTTTTCATTTCTTGATGGTTTTAGTGGTTATAACTAGATCAAGATTGCACCAGGAGATCAAGATAAGACCACATTTACCTACCCCTAGGGAACCTATACATATTTTTTTTTACTTTTTGGTTTGTGTACTGCTCCAGCTACCTTTCAAAGAGTAGTACTCAACATATTTTTTGATTTTGCACATAACTCTATGGAGATATACATGGATGATGTCATCACTTATGGTGAAAGTTATGAGGAAGCTCTTAGTAACCTGAAGAAAGTGTTAAAAATATGTAAGGAATGTAATCTATCACTCAACAATGAGAAGTGTTTCATGATGATGACACAAGGAATTGCGTTAGGACACTTTATATCCAATGAAGGAATACAGGTTGATCTAAAGAAGATTGAAATTATATCTACCCTACTTGTACCACATAAACAAAAAGACGTACGAAGCTTCCTTGGACATGAAAGTTATTATTTAGGTGATTCATCCAAGATTTCAGCAAAACTGTTGCATCTTTGTTTATTTTGTTGAAAAAGGATAGAGAGTTTGATTGGACTAAAGGTTGTCAGAGTTCATTTGAGAAATTAAAGGCAACTCTAACTCGTGCATTAGTTCTAAGAGGTCCAAATTGGAAATTTCCATTTCACATACACATTGATGCATCAAACTTTTCCATTGGATTAGTCCTAGGCAGAAAGAAGGGAATAAGGAATATGCAATATATTATATCAGCAAAAACCTCCAAGGAGCAGAGTTGAACTACGTTGTGACAGAAAAAGAAATGCTTGCAGCTGTCTATTCCATTAACAAGTTCAGACACTATATAACAAGCTATCAAGTGTTCATACATACATATCATACAACAATTAGATACTTGATGAATAAACCAATAGTAGGTGGAAGACTTGTAAGGTGGTTAATGTTGTTGCAAGAATTTGACATAATAATAGTTGACAAGCCTAGAAAGGCTAATGTGGTTGCTAATTTTTTGTCTAGATTGCCTACCCAATCAACTGAAGGGGTGGTTGATGATTCTTTCCTTGATGAGCATCTATTTGCTCTTAATGTACACACACTATGGTATGCTGATATAGCTTACTATTTGGTGACAGGGCAGATTCCAAGTTACTTTTCTCCAAGAGAGAAAAGACAATCGGTTCATAAATGCTTCCCTTATTCTTGAATATCTAGATTTTTATTTTACACTCGCCCAAATAACATTATGAGAAGATTTATTAGGGAGGATGAAGTGTTTGATATATTGAAAGCATGCCATAATGAGCCCTATGGTGGACATTTTGCAGCCAAGAGGACAAGCTTTAAGATCTTGGCAACAAGATATTACTGACCAACCCTACATTAAGACTATGTTAAGTATACTAGAAGTTGTGACTGCTGACAGAGAATGGGAAGACCTACATGAAGTGATGAAATGCCTTTATAGCCCCAGCTGGCACTAGATCCTTTTGATAAATGGGGGCTAGATTTTATTGGACATATCTCTCCCAGTTCAAATAACAAGGAATACATATTGGTATGCACTGACTACTTAACCAAATGGCTAGGGTTAAAAGCATTGCAGTTTTCTAGAGATGGCAATGTAGCAAAATTCTTATATGAGGAGATCTTCACTAGATATGGTGTACCTAAAGAGATAGTGACTGATCAAGGACCACAATTCACATCATACCTAATTGCCAAATTGGTGGAAGTATCAGATCAAGCACAAAAAATCTACCCCATATCATCCTGAGGCTAAAGGTCAAGTAGAGGTCACCAACAGGGAGATTGAAAATATATTAACAAAAATAATGCAGCTTCATATGAGAGATTGGCTATCCATATTACCAGAAGCTATTTGGGCATATAAAACCACATGGAAGATAACTACAGGTTTTACCTCTTATGAATTGGTTTATGGAAAAATAACACTATTGCCTATTGAATTTGAATACAAAACATTGAGGACAATAGTAGTGTTGGGCATGGATTTAACAGAGGCACAAAAACAAAGGTTGCATTATTTGAATGGGTTGGATGAGATATGCATGGAAGCAATCCATCATATAGAGGTGATGCAACCACAACGAATGAAATGGCATGATCAGTTCATAAAGACAAAATAATTCACTGAAGCACATTGGGCTCTGCTACATGACTCAAGGTATAAATATTTGAAGGGAAAATTCCAGTCTAGGTGGTTGGGCCCTTATGAAATTAGCAAGGTTTACCCAAATGGAGCAGTGTAATTGCATACCATTGATGCAGCCCAGTTCTCACTTCTTGTTAATGGTCACAAACTAAAGTTATATAAGAAACTAATGCAACATGATGACTTCATTTTTTCACTTATCCAACAATATGGTGCTCACAGTGAACCTAAAACAAAAATTGATTCACAAAGTCCTACATCAGTACTATGGGACCTACCAAGCACGTCTGGGGATCTAGAGGTTGATTTACACAACTCAACCCCTAAAATCACCCAGGCATAACTTATCATGCTTTAAAACACATGCAAACACAACACATTATTTATGCACACACAACACATTCTCCATGATGTACATACTCTACTCTACAGGGACCTATTATCTAGTTATTCAACATTTATTGAGACCTATTTCTATTGGAACCTGACAAGTTAATCTATCAACTATAGACGAGCCTTGTGCTTGAAGTACCCGCAACAACACTTGTAGCTAAACCTACACTACCTTAGAAAAATTGAATTGTTTTCCTGTGCATTCCACTCATATCACATGCCTCGTTTATTTTCCTAATAAAGTGCCTGTAGCCAGTCCATCTCAACTCACCATTGCCAACTTTTCATCCACTATCATGCATTTAATGCCAATCAAATTAATTGAATGCCAAAGTACATGTTTTTCCAACCAAATTGTTCTGAGCGATGATTTCCATTACGCACGTATGACAGGTAACTTCTCATAATTAAACTGGATTTCTTTTTGTATTCATTAATATTCTTGATTTAAGTTATGCATGTGGAAAATATTTCACCAATAATTTTCATTATTCTTCCATCACTCCTATTGCGTCATGCATGAAGTGAGGTCACTTCAATTTAAGTTGGGGGGAGGGGTATTATAGTCATGATTATTCTTGGTGTTCCCCACTTTTTCCACCTAAGTTGTTAGATATCATTTTATGTCATCCTTCTAAAACTCCCAAACATAAATTACCTCTTTGTTAATTCCGATAATGTGATTTCTACCCTAAAATAAGCTAAGATAATAATATTTTGCACTTGATTGAGCTAAAAGAGAAGGGGAATTGTGAGTTGCAGTATTGGGTATAAGGGAAGGTATTTGGAGGAGCAGTAAATTTGGAGGGTTTTTAAAGGTGGTGGAGTTGAGTTTTGAGTAGAATTTGAATTTTGCAAGGTTGTAGAACAATAAGACATTGGGAGATGTTATACGCAGAGAACCATCTACGCATAAAGAAATATTAGAAGATTTGATGGTTTAACCCCTCTTTACTAGAGTAGGATGGTTGAAATATTTCTTGAAGCTAACAGAGTATGATAATGACATTGCAAGAGATTTTGCAGCAACATTACAATATGATGAAGCAATAGTGAGAGGGTTGGTAGTAGATGCCTTTGAAATGGAAATTGCTCAAGTCACAGGATTACCTCAGATAGGGTCTGAATACCCAACTTGTGCAGATGCAGTGGCGGCAAGGGAGGAGTTCTGTGAGTGAGGATAAATTTTTGACTCCACATCATAAGGTACAAAGCGACTTTCCCTTCCATTCTTTTGGGGAAAATGCACTAGTTATATTATTAAATATTTTACTTATGATGGTCGTCACAATCTCTTATACAATGTGCATTTTAAGTTGTTAAATCATTTTCAACACGACAAATTGGTGAATGTACCCAATTTTTTTGTATAACATATTGAAGGGAATGGAAAATGAATATCATAGGAAACAAATGGACACCACATTGTCCCATCATTGCTTGATAATCTTATTGGTTAAAAGGAGTCTAAGAATTCAACACCCATAGGTTAATTTGGATGATTTCAAAAATTGTAAGGATATCACTTAGTTGCTTGAGGCACCTAAAGTTGAGGATGAACCTCAACCTGGGTCTGAACTAGAAATTGAACCTGAGAGAGGAAATTCTCTTATTACACTATTGGCTTCACCTACCTGCAGCCATAGCAGGTCTAAACAACATGATATATCAGAACATATGTCGAAGGTAATAGAAGAGTCCTCATCATCTTAAAACCATAGAGCTTAAATATGTACTACATCAACATATTCTAAAGGGAAAAAGAAGAAGGAATGTGTTGAGAAGCAGAAAAATATTGTAAAGGAAGAGGTAGAGAAGAAAAAGTGGAATGAAAAGAAGAAAAAGAGCAAAGTTACACAGGAAACTG
Source organism: Sequoia sempervirens (assembly GCA_007258455.2). Classification (NCBI taxonomy): domain Eukaryota; kingdom Viridiplantae; phylum Streptophyta; class Pinopsida; order Cupressales; family Cupressaceae; genus Sequoia; species Sequoia sempervirens. Next base: position 36,119 of record VDFB02038272.1, on the reverse strand, counting down.
TTACTCCCGGATGCTTAGGTAGGTTGAGAAGGCACAATGTTGAAAGAAGAAGCATGGAAGAGCATAAATAGGAGGAAAGAAATGAAGGACAACAAGATCATGATGCAATGATGATAGATCTACATACACAAATAGGGAAAGAGATGTCCCTAAAGATGTTTCTGTTGATATTCCTAAAAATGTCAATGTGCCTGTTAGAAAAGAAGGTATATTTCTTCTTCCTCTGACTCTGATTTAGAGGATATCTTTATTGCAAAGAAATCAAGAAAATCAATTCCCAGTAGCCCCAATAAGGAAATTTTTGATATTACAAGGGATGGTGATAATTTGAATTTTGAAGAAAAGGAAGAATTGTTGGAAGATAGAAATATAAGAAAAGAGCTTTAGGAAGCTCTTGATAGGATAGAACAACTTGAAGCACAAGTGAAAAGGTATGAGAAAAGAGACAAAGAGAAGGAGATAAGAATTTAGGAGTTGGAAGAAAAGATACAGACTTACGGTCATGGAGCTAAGTTGGATCTAAAATAGGGGTTCAAAAAAATGTAGTATTAAATTCATGACCCTCTATTGTAAAAACACCAACATATCATACAACTTTGTCTCTAGGATTGGAATTGTTAAAGGTCACTAACCAATTCAAGCAAGAAAGAGAAAACTCAGAGAAGGAGAAACACATTTTGAATGCATCGCTGAAAAGTAAGAATTTGAAACTGAATAAACTAGAGGAGAAATTGACATAAGTGGTAGACAGAGACATTCAAATTATTGAGTGTAGACCTCCACCTAGAGTGTATGTATTGTTCTTAAAAGAGAAGTTTCTCATCTTTTAGTTTAATAAGTTCGTTAACCATTAGTCATTTGCTTTAAATAAGAGGCATAGTTTTCTTAGTTTCTTCAATACAGTTAACTTGGAGGAGCAGGATCAATTGTGTGAGCATTATCTCCACAACTATGTGATGACAAAGGACCCTAAATGGAATCCCATAATCTATGTTGAGGATTTGCAAGTAAGAGCCCTGGCATCCTATTTCAAGAATGAACAGATCCGAGGGAAACTAATGGAAAAATATGAGGAACAAGAGAAAACAATATCACTGCAGCTCAAGAAGGAAGCAACAAATCCCAATAGAGTCATTACTCAATGGTTAACACTCCTTTCTCATCGGGGTGTGGGTAAAGTAATTATGGACTTGAGACTTTGAGATTACAAAAGGATTTAGTAGCTTGCAGAGAACAACCTCCAAAATTGCCTAAACTATGTGGAAAACAAGTGGAACAACTTGACTCTAGAGTTACAGAAGAAAGAGCCTCACTCTTTCTATAATTTTATGAGTATTGTTGGGAAATTGGGTCATCTTAGATTGAAACATCTAAGAATAGTAGTGCCTTTGGGGATTTTAATTCCTTCAAATTAATTCAAAGACACTACTACTATACCAAAAAGCGGAAGCAAACATAGTTGATTTTACACATTAACCCTTATGAGAAAAGCGCATGCAGATTTACCCAAATCCAACACTAGCAAAGACAACAATGAAAGATGAAACAAAAGACATGAACACATAGATATACGTGGGGAAAAACCATTTCGGGTAAAAAATCCCACACTCCAAAAGCCTAGATCGCCATTGTATTATTTAGCAACAAAAAAATAGTTACAATACAATATCAGGCCCATGGCATTTACAGGAGATTTACATCTTGTTTCATTATGGAGAATAATTGGCAGCATAACCCATCGTGACCACCTGTCTCAGAGAGAGACATCTCACTTGGTTACATAGCCGCACGACTCGACCACTGGCCTCTTAGCTTCTTTGTCACATAGTTGCTCGACCTTCACCTTCTGCGAGATCTATCTCTCAGCATCAAGATCACCTTCCTCTCTCTTGGCTTCTCAGCCTCGTGGCCATTTTGGAAACACTCGACCTCTTCACCAGGTTGATACCCAACACCATGTGGTCTCTCTGCCTACATCTAGCCTCTCGACCTACATTCAACATCTCAGCCTCTTGACCTGTTCACGCCCTCTGTTGCTACTACTCACTAAAGTCACCACACTTTGCTCTGAGCTCCGAGAGAGTCATCTCTCAGCCTTCACCACATTTAGCCTCTTGGCCTATAGCTCAAATTTCCTAGGTAACTGCCATTCGACCCTGAGCTCCGAGCCGACCTTGGCTCTGCGAGAGCTTCCAAAGAGACTCTCGAGAAAAGTCAAGAGTACGTCATTCATCTCTCTCTTCGACTCTTCAACTGTCGAACCCATTTAGGGTTTTACCTCGAGCCACACACCATCTCCAATTCTGACTGTTAGATAAGCAGTCAAATAAATCTCCACTGTCAAAGTTAGGGTTCTCCATGAGTCACCAAGTCAACCATCAAGCACATGGGCCCACATGCCATTTGTCCTCCACGTCATTGCCACCTGCTAGCCTTCGTCATGATCCACCAAACTTATTGGGTCCCAAGTGGTCCCCACATCCATCAACGTCCAAGTCACTCTATCGCTGGAGAACATAATTTCATAACCTCTTGATGGAGGTTACAAAGTTCCTAGAACCCGTGACTTGCTGATAAGGGGATCACCCTGTTGCCCAAAACTCAAACTTTTGAACCTCATGATAGAGGTTACAAAGTTCCTAAAAGCCGTGACATGCCAACAAAGGGATCGCTTTGTCACTCAAAAATCAAACTTTAGAACCTTCAGTCGGGGTTAGGAAAATCTTGAAATCCGCAACAACAAGATCACCATGTTGGGAGGTTATGAAACTTACGAACCCTGTGACAAGAGTTCTAAAGTTAGGAAATCTAAAGATCCCTCAACCAACTTGATGTCGCCTAGTTATAAACTTTCAAAACCCTGCAACTTAACTCAAGCCGACGAAGGAGGAAGAAAAAACTACTCTAGGAAGCAATCAAGCCAGTAATTTGAGTTACAATTCTCAACATTCTCCCACTTAACAAAGAGCTTACCGACTTCTTCCAAAGCAAACACAATAATCTTAAAAAATGATTATGTGCTCCAACTAAGACACCTGCAACGACATCCAAAATGTCCACCAAATCAGGTAATAGTTCCAGCCATCCACCACAGGAAAAGGAATGAGCCAAGGTGTATATGCACCAGTCTCGAGAACACAAGCATTAGATCCTATAGACAGCAAGGGCACCAACACTGCCACCACTCCACTGTGATCACAAGCTATACAGAAGTAACACAAAATCAACTTCAAAGCCATCAATCATGAACACTACCATGAAGTCACTATCCAGAAACAATATAGAACATCAGCTAAAACAACAATACAAAAACTGACTACTCCCATCCAATTGTTCAACCCACACGACTGAAAATAGCACACACAACAAGTGTGAATCCATCCAATCACACATACCTCCAAGGAATCCTCATTAGTAAACTCATACCAACTTCATAGTTGACCCATCACCTGCAAAAGAAAGCTCCATGTGCCAACTAGTAAAAGAAGACACAACACAACCAGGAACTCCCATTGCACAGGTAATGCCAAAACTAAAAATATCAAGGCATAACAAGTCTACCAACAACATCACATAGAGAGTGTAAACATGTAGTTACAAGGAACCATCCACAATGATATGCACATCATGTAATTATAAAAAATCCTCCTACATACACCTCTAAATGCCTATTGTGTCACCTTATTCTCCATGTATCCATGAGCACCTACAACTGATCATCTCATGCTAAACTCCAAATGCATCACTGCATCATCTTGAAGTTATCAAGCATATGACCAATGCACCCAATACACAAAGAATCACCAGACCATTGTCAAAGCTCTAATCATTTGAACCAGGAATTTATCATGACATCAAGATCTACACATCCCCCTTAGGAGATCCCATGCTCTATGTGAACATAACATGGTCTCAAGAGCAATGCATCATTCCAAAACTCTAATGCGAAATGAAGAGTATATCGTGCTATGAAACAAAACAAACTCTAAACCAACATCACCTGTCAAGCACCACCAACATCTCAACCAAAGACTCCAAGTTTCCTTCATGGCTCCAAGATGTTACACATCTTCAAATAATGTCCATGTAAATGCAAAAGAACCCTTCTGCAACAACAGGATCTAAGAGTCCCTCCTAGTAACATTTGCAACACTAAAGAAGACCATTCACCACCAAGTGATGAATCCACAGTCACTGCTAAAGCTCCTACTAAACCGTGACACCGAGCTCTTCCAAGCATCATAACCAAAACATCTACTAAACTAAAAATCCTCTAGGTCCACAACAACAACATGTCCATCTAACAACAATGCCAAGCAACACCAAGATCTTCAAACCAAGCAGACAAAACCATCACTATCAAAAGCTTACACAAGGCAGTGTATCCAAGCTATCCATGACATCATGATACACATGCTACAAGTCCCCATAATCAACTATTTAGGTACTCAACACATCCATCCTCTCATCTCAAAGCAACCTCACCAATGCACAAGTGACCACAAACAAGGCCGACTAACAAGTCTGCACCAACACTGAATCAACCTCGTGGATATAGACAATCCACTTCCAAGTTATCTCACTACAACCAATGGGTAGCTAATCCACCAACCGCATAACTTGAAGACTAATCACAACAAATGTGCAAACCCATCATCACATTGAAAATAGCAAAAACTAAGATCTCAAAGAGAACAACAACGTAGACAACTTGACTCAAACACCAGATCAAGCTCATATCTAATTCGCCAATCACATCCACAACTTGAGCACCATAGTCAAAGAACCCACAAGCATCACCACAAGACTGCCGAGTGACAAATCACGTACCAACACTCCCATGCAGAGAAGACATCACACCTCCTCAAACCATGCCAAACTGCAACTATCTCATCTAGTCACACCCAAAAGCCAGAGTCTAGAAAATAGCTTAACAACAACTTCACATAACCACCAGTTTTTGCCTAACCGTGTAAAACCTGCAAAACCATAGAATAATGCAAGTACAAACAACAGTTGAAGAACTCGAGGCCCATTTCAAGCCAACTCAAAAACTACCCACATGCACATGCATTTTGGAGACAGGCTATTACAAAAGCTTCCAAATCATCCAATGACCAACTCCATAGCCTTCATGCAATTGGGGTACCAGAGAACAACGCCTTCAATACTAGGTCAAAACACCCAGCTCAAGCACAATACTCCATGACTAAATAACAACCCAAGCATATCCATACCATTAAGGAGCCTCTCACATAGACACCCAATATGAACCACACTTTGCTACAACACAACCATAAGCATAAACTCACACCCCTTGCATCAAGATCATTCACTGCCAACTAGGAGCCTCAAACCACATTATTGCAATATGATCAACTCCAGTTACTCCATCTTCAATGTCTTTCACACTGTGTGTTGTCTCAAAAGAGCAAGAACTTTTACTCACCAAATGATCAAACATCAGTCGATTCCTCCAAATTTCGTCAAGCCTGACAGACTAAGAAATCTTCACAAAAGGAATACCCAAAACTAGCAACACACCAGGAAGAAAGACATCCCAGAAGAAGGCTCTAATACCGCTTATTGGGAAATTGGGTCATCTCAAATAGAAACATCTAAGAACAACAGTGCCTTCGAGGATTTTAATTCCTTGAAATTGCTTCAAAGACACTACTACTATACCACAAAGAAGAAGCATACATAGTTGATTTTACACATTAACCCTTATGAGAAAAGTGCATGCATATTTACCTAGATCCAACACTAGCAAAGAAAACCATGAAAGATGAAACAAAAGACATGAAAACACAAATATACGCGGGGAAAAACTATTTCGGGTAAAAAAACCCACACTCTAAAAGCCCAGATCGCCATTGTATTATTTAGCAACAAAAAAATAGTTACAATACAAAATCAGGCCCATGGATTTTACAGGAGATTTACATCTTGTTTCATTCTAGAGAATAACTGGAAGCATAACCCATCACGACCACCTATCTTATAGAGAGACATCTCACTTGGCTACACAGCCACATGGCTCGATCATCGACCTCTCAACCTCTTTGTCACATAGTCGCTTAACCTTCACCTTCTACGAGATCCATCCCTCAGCATTGAGATCGCCTTCCTCTCTCTCGGCTTCTCAACCTCACAGCCAAATCAACAACACTTAGCCTCTCTGCCAGGTCGGCGCCTACCACCACGTGGTCTCTTTGCCTGCATCTGGCCTCTTGGCCTACATTCAACATCTCGACCTATTAGCTTGTCCACGCCCTCCATTTCCACCACTCACCATCATCACCACACCTTGCTCTAAGCTTCGAGAAGGCCATCTCTTAGCCTTCGCCACATCTAGCCTCTCGCCCTATAGCTCAGCATGCCTAGGTAACCGTCGTTCGACCCCGAGCTTCGAGTCGACCTCTGCTCTATGAGAGCTTCTAGAGAGACTCCCAAGAAAAGTCAAGAGTATGTCATTCATCTCTCTCTTCGACTCTTCAACTCCCGTACCCAATTAGGGTTTCACCTCAAGCCACACACCATCTCCAATTCTGATTGTCGGATAAGTAGTCAAACGAATCTCCATCATCGAAGTTAGGGTTCTCCATGAGTCACCGAGTCAACCATTGAGCACATGGGTCCACATGCCATGTATCCTCCACGTCATCGCCACCTGTCGACCTTCATCATGATCCACCAACCTTGTCAGGTCCCAAGTGGTCCCCACATCCATCGACATCCAAGTCACTCTATCGCTAGAGAACCAAACTTCAGAACCTCTTGATGGAGTTTACGAAGTTCCCAAAACCTGCGACTCGCCAATAAGGGGATTGCCCTGTCGCTCAAAACTCAAACTTCAAAACCTTCAGTTGTGGTTAGGAAAATCTTGAAATCTGTGACAACAAGGAGATCACCATGTCAGGAGGTCATGAAACTTACAAACCCCGTGACAAGAGTTTCAAAGTTAGGAAATCCAACAATCCAGCGACCAGCTTGATGTCACCCAGTTATAGACTTTTAGAACCTTGTGACTTAACTCAAGCTGATGAAGGAGGAAGACAAAACTACTCTAGGAAGTGATCAAGCCAGTAATTTGAGTCACAATTCTCAACAAGTATGTTTAAGATATTGTGCAAGTATATCAATATTTTAGGAATAAGAGGAGTGGAATGACTTCCACTTACCTATCACCCTCCTATTCTACTTCATCTAGTACTGCATTGGACAAGAGAAAAGAACGATCAATGTGCGAATGTGGAATCGGTTAAGCTAGATATGCTTGCATGTTATAATGGCTTTTATCTCAAACAGGGAAAGGGAGTCAATGCAGTCATGGATCTTAGGAAAAATACTTTATATTATAATCTTCTTCCCTAGGTTGTTTTAGTCAAGTATTTTTGCTTGAGGACAAGCAAAAAGATAAGTTGGGGGGAATGATGAGCTTGATCATTAGTAATTTTTCTATTACTTTTCATATGCTTTTAGATACTTTTTATATATTTTCTAAGTATGTTATGGGAAATTTTTTCCATAATATGTTATCCTTTCATAACATACCTTGCAACTTTGAGCCTATTTTGAAGAATATGAAATATGGTGGTAATATTCATAGCAATTGCATGATTTACATATGAGAATGTGTGCATATGAATAGAATTTTGTGATTTAATTATGAAGGTTAGTTGTATATGTATGTTGTATGGATTAACCTCTCTACAACTCAGCATGAGATAACAAGAATAGAGTATTTGTAGCAAGAACGAAAGCAGTGAAATAGGGTACCATTGAAGTTCAAACCACCTAAAGTGTAGGAAGCTGTGGAGCTAGACGTGAACCATCATGGAGGAATAAACATTGAAGGAGGATACTTGTTCTAGAACTTTGAACGTTTGCCTATGTGTTTTGCATGTAAGTTGTTTCATTGAATTTCTTTGTTGAATAGGTCTTTTCTTCCTTTTCAGTTAGAATAAATAAGCCAATCTTAATTTCATATCCTCATATCTAGGAGTGGGATTAATGGTTGTAGTTAGTTAGTAGTTTGAATAAGTCTCTCCCCATTTTTGTATAAAGTTAGGGGATGAGTTCATAGCAAAGTTAGTTGGTTGTTACAAGTTATCAAAGTAGTTAGTCATTTTCCAATTTTAAGTTATCAAAAATATGTTTTTAAGATGCCATTATTGAATACAATCTAAAAGAAGGATTATGTTTGGATATCTAATGATATGAAATGAATGGAGTTGTATGTTACATGGATGTGTAAGATTCTAAGTTAGACCTGGTTCTTAGTTAAGTGAGACAGTCCCTTGAGCTGGCCACTCGAGGTACCGCCTTTCACTTCATTTATTTACTTATTCATTTATGCATTTTTGTTAATAACATTTTCACTGTTTCATAAATACATTGCAAGTAAAGTAGAATAGTTCTTATGGTTGATTACATTAGTTGTTGTTCATGAATAGTCCTATAAATATTGAATCTTAGCACTCTAGAGGTTAGATTTGATTGCATTGTTATTCTGAATAAGTTTTAGATTGATTTTGTACTTGCTTATTATTAGCAGTCACCTATAGCCTATGTTGCAAGTACTGGTAGCCATTAGGTTTTGTAACTACTTTTACTGTTTTTGTAATTTTGTAAGCTTCCAAAAAAGTATAATTATTTGAACAAGTTTGCATAGGATAATTTAGGTGTACATGAGTACGCGAAGGCACATACAGTGCAGTACCATCATAAGCTTATGCATATTGGTTGACGATTTAATGTAGTCTTAACAATGTGAAGTGGATTGTTTAGCCAGTTAACCCTTTGAATTGAGTAGATTTTACCAAGTTTACAAACACATTAGTTAGACCCTATAGTCTCCAACGATGTTGACCTAATATGTTTAAGGGTATGCAGAGTTTAAATAAGTATTGATGTGTTAAGTGGGAGCTATTATAGGTCCATGCCAACCTATTTAATTTTATTATAAGTTTTGATTGTGGCGTGAAGTATGTTTTGGGCCGATAAGTTATTATTTTGCATGCTACATCTAATTAGGCTGACCTAATTGATGTTAGAAGAGTTTGTGGATGTAATGGGTATAAGTATAAGATCTTTTTGGTGTTGGAGTATGATGATACTGAAAATACAAGTGTTGTTGATGCTAATTGTGCGAATTTAATGTGATTGCAGAGCAAAGTAGAGTATAAAAGCAAAACGGTATGAAGTGTGTAAACTCTATATATTGAGATTTAGTGGAACTATAATTCTTGCATATTGTAGATGTAATTGTAGCAGTTCAAATCTTGGCAGTGAGCCCCCTGTTGATGGCCAATTTGACACAACAACATACAGGCAAGATGCAATTACCTTACCTCTCTTGAAAGAAGCAGATGATCATTAAATCAAACACTTCAAAGGTCTTGGGTGTTGGTTCACAACATTACTATTTTGTTGAGCAGTCAATATGGTTGTAATGTTCAAGGGGCCGGCTAGTTATTGAGCTTCTAGGTTGCTGCAAGATTGAATTCCTATCTAAACCTACTCTAATCGAAGGATAAAGAAGAAAAATACATATCAAGGATGCAAGAGAAAAAAATAATGTTGATTCATCTAATTAACCAGACCTGTTGCTCTTCAAGGGATTTATAAACTAAATTGTAGAATAAATCAACTTGTAACCAATACACAATCACATTCATTCATAGTGCAAATATTAACAACAAATTGCAAATCACTCATCACAATTCGAATAAAAGAAAAGATAAAACTTCATTCATTCCTTGAAGAACTTCAAATCAAATGATTAACACAACAAATACCATTCTAGAGTAAAACCTGAAGGAGGTTTAAGTCCGACTACTACTACGGTAAAATAGTTAGGCAACATTTAAAAATCTGAAAATTTCACCAATGTACGGAAACCGATGTCTTCAAATCCACTCAATTAACTAAAAATGCAGAAAACTCCATTGTCTACTCTACTTCTAAACTAGTTGAAACCTCTAACTAAGATGCCTAATTGATTTTCCTAATTTTCTAACCCCTTCAAATGAGCTCCATTTGATAATAAATAGCTCAATCATTTCATAATTTCCTCCAAAAATGAGATATCAAAAGTTGTAGCTTTCGTGTGCATGTAATTAATCTAGAAAGGTAACTTTTTGTTTTAGCCTTTGTTTGAATCCAGTTGATTTCAGTTTGTAATTGTAGTCTCCAGCTTCACTTCAAGTTTTCCATCTTGCACAATGTAAAACATCTTTTATGGAGGTGACATTACGTGGGACTGCTAAACCTTCAGTTATCTTGAACCAGTTTGATGATCTTTTTAGAATCTTCCTCTTTTGCTCATCTACTTTGCAAATCATCTTCATTGAGATCAATTATATTTCCTAATTTGCAAAAGTACATGTAGAACACAATGCATCAATTAATTAATAAAATTAATCAATTAATGAAATTTAATTAATTCTGAATGATAATCTCAAATTATTTCAATCAAATGTGAATGAACTTTCAATATCCATAATTGAAATAATAAACCCCCTTTTAAATCAATGCCATTTTATACTATTTAAAATAAAATAACATTTTATGATCATTTCTTTGTTTGGATTTAATATCTCAATGTCGTTTCCCTTTGAATTTTACGAAAAATACCTGCAAAGCATAAAAATGCATAATTATTTAATTCATTCATTTGCAAAATTAATAAATAAAAATGTATGGATTAACTAATTTTCGCGTTGCGCATTTTTTTTTGCAATATTTCATCATCAAGAATTTTATTACTCTCTTGACATTTAATGTTGACATCAATTTTGGGAATGAACATCTATGAGCATAAGAACATCAAAGTTTCCTTTTGAAACCTAGTTAACGAATCCATTTCATGCTTACTTACAGTCATTGCATTTCCTGAAATGACACTTCTCTAAACATTTTATCATGCATTTTTAAGGCATATCCTCTCTGTATTTCAAGCTTTGCATGCATTCTTACCAAGGCAATTGGAACTATAATACCCAAAAAAATCCACTTTCTATTATGCCTTAATTGGTTATCCAAGTGTTATTTTAAATCTCTCATTAACATAGGAAATGATTTAAGTTTACATTTGTGAATTGTATTTGTTGGAAAATTTCTAATTGTTTTTCAGCAAATTCCATTTTGTGTAGATCCTATGATCATTGCATTCTTTTAGATGCCATCTCTTCTAGGAATTTTGTCAAACATTTCACATGCCTTGCTGCGATGCTTCCATTTTCCATCGCATATGCTTGAAAGATTTAAAGCTTTTTCACGATTATATTTTATTCATATCCTTCAATTATGGTGTCCATGAAACCACATTGCATCCATGAGATGAGATCTCATTGAGGTATTCTTCCAAGCATTTTTTTAAATCCATTTTTTTAATTAAATTGTGCCACCTCTACAATCATTTCAAGCCACTTGTTTTGATATGGCATTCAAATCAACACCATTTATAAATATCCTACAATCACGATGTGGCATGAGATCACGCTTCTAGTGATGCACTCCCATTTTAAAAGCAATTTGTTGTTTTGAGCATGACTCTACATACTGCATTCAAGTTAATTAGGGCACTTGTTAACCATAGTTCAAAAAAAGTTTATTAAGACCCCTTTTCATCGACCCCCACTTAGCATCTTCACATCCTGCATGAGATCACATTTCTTTTAGGGATCTATCAAATAGTTCATGTGCTTAGCCTATGATAGTGGCGTTGCATTCCATGAAACCAAACTGCCTTAGATCTTTAAGGTGGTTTATCAAACATTTCATAGGCCTTGTGTCTTCATAAGCTAAGTGGGTGTTAGTGAACAGTGTGGGAATCAACCTTATTCCACTAGAGAACAACATTTGCTTGAAAATTTCTATAGAATTTCTCATCAGACCTGATCTATGCATAACCCACAATATTGGCATCCCATAGCACATCGTTTCATTGATGCATTATGTCAAACAATGAGCATGCCTTTTATGCTCTTTCACATTTTTGCACGTATGTTTACCAAGGCAGTTGTGATAATAACATTCAATAAAAATCTTTTGAATTCATGCCATGAAGGATGTTAATACCTTGTTCCGCGACTTCCAAAAAGTTGCAATGTTTAATCTACAGATCCATTTTATGCATTTTTTGCAATTGCGTGTTCTTGAGACCATACTATTTTTAGGCATTTGATTGATAGTTCTCATGTATCTATTGTGCTTCCATACTCTACCACTATGCATTCGCTTGGAAGTTTTCAAAGCCTTTTCTACAAACCATTTAGTGCATTTACTTGCAATCATGGCTTTTCATGCCAGAGCAGGAACAGTTATTTGGCCAAGAGCTAGTGGGGTCAAAAATATTTTGCATGTGAGGCTCTAAACTTTGGAGGAAATTTCTTCTAAGTGCGATTATAACTTTGAATCCCACATGCACTTTCTTTTATTTCCTTTCAATTTCACACGGGTTCAAGTTTCAGATTGACCCCTACACTTGGAACATTTTCAACTTTGGTGCTAAGTTTTGTTTGGGTTTCGAATTTCAAATTTCAAAATTTTTTGTCATGCGGATTTTGGGGTCAGGCTAGGAGCGAGCACCTGAGCGATTTTTCAACGAATGTTGCTACTTTCTTCCAAGATCTGAATCTGGATGGTTCTTTAATTTTGCGGTTCAAGTTTTAAACATTTAAATCCTTTTGACTTTGTGGGTTCGAGAGCAGGGAAAAATTAGAAAATGGATATTTGTATTTTTTTTCCAATGGGGCCATCGGGGGAACAACTCCCGACAGACTGTTTTATTTTATTACTTAAAATCTTTCCCTTATTCAATGAGTGGCAGGGTTGGGTGAAAATCTGGCTATGGAACTTTTTTTTTGTTGCATTTTAATTCCTTTTTATTTGATTTTTTTTTTTAAGTTTTATGATTCTTTAAATCTTATTTTTATTGATTTTTCTTTTTTTAAAACCTTTTTATTTTAAATCCTTCAAATTTTGAATTTGTTTATTTCATTTTAAAAAAAGGTTTATTGATTTTAAATTTAAAAGATTAATTATATTATTTTATATATTCTAAACTTTTATATTTCTAAAATCTTTTAAATTTATTTATTTTCTAATTCTTTTAACATTTTTTTTGTATTTTTGCAAAAAAAAAAATTTGTATTTTAAATATTTTTTCTTTTTTCTTTTTATTTTTTGACTCTAAGACAAGACAAATGAAAAGGACAAAGATGACAAAAACTAGAAACACAAAAACGACAGGACGACCTAGAAAACTGACAAACAGACGACACAAAGACTAAACAACAAAATGAAAGATGATGACAAATGAAACCAAATGAAAAATGAAGAGGTGACACGAAAATGAACACGACACAAAAATAAAGACAGAGAAATGAAGAAGACTAAAACAACCAAACAAGATGATGGTATGAAAGGCCGATGATGAAAAGACGTGGATCAGGATTAGGACCGGACACGGAACGTGAACCCAAAAAATCCTCGAAGGCAAAGCATAAATTAGGATTGGGAATGAACTTGGCACACGAACCTTCGAAAAGTACAAGGTGGCGGTTCCAGTTTGAAACCTGAACTTGAAAGGAAGACACATAAATGGAAGTGAAAATTAGGATCAGGTTGGAATCAAGAACATGAACCTTGCTTAGGTTCAAGGTTCTGGTTCTGGTCCGATATTTGATTATGAAATAGAACAAAACAAAAAAGAAAGCAAGGAAGCAAGAATTAGGATCGGGTTAGAACCATAAACACGAACCATCAAAGAGGTTCAAGGTTCTAGTTTTGGTCCAACATTCAATTTTGAAATGAATGAGGAAAAGGAAAATAGGTGGGGATCAGATTTGGAACAACACTTGGAACCTGAATACTCGCTTGAGGACAAGTTCAGGTTTCGTTCTGAAACTCAATTTTGACAGACAGAAAAGAAAACAAGGAAAAAACACGAGAAATAAGAACAACATAGAACAAACGCAACAAAACTAGACAATGAAACGAAGGAAAAAAGAAGGGGTCTCCAACTTTGCCAAGGAAAAAATTGGGGTGTGTATGCAGGGCATATTAAATGATGACTTGGCTGGGAAAATTCTCTAAGCATTTTAAAATGCATAACCCTCCAAATACAAAAATTATCTAGTTTACACTCATTCAAGGCAACCTAAGAAGCATAACCACAGTAAAAAAAAATGGGACATCACAGAGGTTGGAGATGAAACTAAAATCTTTTTGTGTGTGCAAATGGTTGATTCCCCTCCATAAGCATTGTTGTGATCAAAGTGGAATAGACACTACCCAAGCTATACAGTTTTGAGTTACATTTCTAATGTGCAATGATATCCTGGGCATAGCTCTACTGCCAGAAAGGCGTCGATAGCCCCGACAGAGATACCTCTAATTCTCTCTAAGCATCTCTCTACTACTAGCCAGGCATGCATTGCCCCAGTAGAGATACTTGAATTGTCCTTGTTGATTGAGTTCATTTTCAGATTTCCTTTATTTTCTCTTCTTTTTTTTCTCAAGTGTTGATTCTTTTGAAGTATATTTTCTTGTTTCCCCCAATCCTCAAGCAATGAAGCCTACGTAGTAGGTTGAGAACCACGATGGACATCCTCAAAGAAATGTAACCCTTTAGATTTTTTACTTGGAATAGAGCTACCCCACCTGATGTAAACTAACTGATGGATTTCTTAAGATGTGCAAAGCGTGATAGACTTTCAAAAACTCCTAAAAACTTCATAATGCATCGAGTCCTAATCTATGCTAACATTTCCCAGTTTGGAATGGATGAAGGTAAATCAAAGTTTTCAAAGCAACTAACTGATCAAGTGTTTGAAAATTCAAACAATAGTCTCCCAACAAATTCATCCTTTGGTATAACTTGCATACAACTTAGTTTCCATTATCAATGAGAGGAACCCCTGGAGGAAGAAAAAATAAATGAACAAGGAAAGAGAGGAGTAGAATAAAAGAGTACATAGACATCATGAACCAACAAAACCAAACAAAAACAAGAACAAAAACTAGTAAACAAACAACCAAAGACCAAAACAAAAGAAAACAAACAAACAAACCCAAAAACAAAAACAAAAATAAAAACAAGAGGACATAGAAAAGAAAGAAAAGCAGAATGAAAGAAAATAAACCAAAACCGGTGAGACAAACGACAACAAAAACCAAAACAAAAGAAGGCCAACTAATCTAAAATTGATGCCCAACTAATCCTAAACCTAAACTAACTACAAAAATGAGATCTAAAAACATAAAACTATGAAAATTTATACATCCATTTGACTGATTTTTCATTATGTGCAAAAGCCTTAATTTTCTAGGTATTGTTCTAGACCTAGCAAGCTTATCTTTATACTCAAAAATATAAAGCTTATATGGGATAAATTCATTTTGAGGGCACAAAGGCTGAATCATTAAAAGTTATGGATTTTCCATTTTATCATGATTAACCCACATACATGTACTATTTTTCCCAGCATCATAATCAAATTGAAAATCACCAAAACATTCTTGATAATGAAAAGATGCCACCTGATTTAGAAGATCTTCAGTTGTTGATGCATGTTCATGTTGTATGACTTCCTTCTCACAAGGTCTCAGCTCATGAAACACCACTCCATTTCACTCCAGTAGATGCATGTCAAAAGAGATAACATACATCAATAGTGTATCGTTATTATCTAGAATATTAGAACAAGATTTAAAATTCACATGCATATCCTCATCATTATTGACACTAGTCTACAACAACAAACCAATATATTTAATTTCACAAGGACTGACAGCTTCAATCACACTTTCCAAAATATAGACGTCTCCAGTTAAATCATTACCTACTTTGACCTTTAAAGTGATTGTTTTAGCTTTTTCCTTACCTACCATGGCAATCTCCCAGGCTAACAAGATATCAGAACAACTTACCTCAAAATGTGAACCAAAAGGATGAATCATACATGAGTCACCTATAATGAGGTTTTTTATGTGGTTGGAAACTCCAAGTACCAACATTATTGCATTCATCTTGGGCACGAAGTCACAAAATCCCTCAATTTCATCAGATGGGCTAGGCTACAAATCATCTTAATTATTGGTTTGTATAGTTCAAAACTTTTCCCTTATGAGACAAAGTTTTTCTTTTTTCATTTCCCTGCATGTCATTCATAAAAGCAAGATAATTGACATCTTTTTCATCAAAACTAATGTAAGCTATGTTGATACATGGAAAACAAGACTTCTCTTTGAACAACTCATTCGAATGGACAGAGTCAAAGCTAGAAAAATACTTCCTTTGTTCATTTTTTTTGTGTATCATCAACAAGAACGTGCAAGTTAGCTGGGTCAAGTTTACCACTGTTAAGGTCAAATTCATCAACACACGATGAATGAGTGTTCTCTTCAAAAAAATGATTTGAATAAACATAATCAAAACCAAGAAGATACTTCCCCATTTCGTTCTCTTTGTCATGCTGGAGCGATTCAATTTTTGATGTAGTATCTTGATAATCGATTTGACCTTCTTCTGTTTCATCTAGCCGAATCTCATCATGCATTCCTTGCTATAATAAAACAACAAACTCATCCATGTCAATATTTTGATTAGCATTCAAATCCAATCTATTTTCCTGACATGTGTAAATATAGTCTAATTGATCATCAGGTAGCATTTGGTGAATCTGCACATCCACTTGACCTTCTTCTTTCAAAGAATCATTTGGGCATTCAAATATTTGTCCTTGACCATGAGATTCATTTGCAATCTTATCCATAAGTATTTTTTATGTTTCAATATGTTTATTATTCAAATAAGTATAGTTGTTTTCTTGTGTTAACTCATCAGAGGGTGTTTCTTCCTTATCCAACATCATGAAAGAATCTATGAGTGCATTTGATAAACTCATTTTTTGCATCGAGTGAATCTACACAAGGTAGAGAAACTTTGTCAGTCATTGAATCCATTTCTATGCAAGGATCAAGGTCATCAGATGATGGGGAAGAGCTAAGCATCTTCTCACAATTGCTCTCCTCGCTTCAGATGGAGTTATTATCTTTTTCATGTGTGCTAGATGTTCCACCTCCCTCATTGTGTGGACAAGTACTCCAAGGATCTTCCATAAGTATTTCTTCAACAACAATCAACTATCTGAAATATAATTCAATCTTACCAAGGAAAACATGGCAATCCATCTCAAAATGTTGATTTTTCTGATGTATCCTACATCCATTTGGCCTAGCGAGTTCTGATAGCTTCAAATATCCTAATTCTTCCAATTTCTCCCCTAATCGATTTTGCAAACGTGGGATATCTAGCCAACATGTACCACGCTCTTTTGTCCCTTCTTCACCTTGTTGCACATCTTTCTCATAAAAAATGTTCAAAACATCGAAAGGTATTGCTAATTTGTCATGACAACAATCTTCGGTTAATACCTCATCTCTTTCAATATCATCGTTAGTATCAAAATTTCCAACAAAATCAGATTCTAGCTGGATATTTCCATTATGCTTTGAATTTAATTTCGTTTCATGCTCTTTTTCAAATAAAACATCAAAACCGTAAATTTTCTCATCAAATATCTCACTTACAACTTCATCATGATTTAATGCATTATGTGTTGGAGTATGACTGAAAAGAGATGATATAGTCACAACTTCATCATAACTTACCTCTGTGATTGGCTTTTGCAAAGCCTGACTTTTCATGTGGTTAATTGTAGTGGGTAAAGTAGTGCAAAGATGTGAAGGTTGGTAGTTTGTGAGTGTTAGAATTGGCTATGGATGCCACCCAAGATCTATGGAACAAATGGAAAGCACAAGAAAGAGAGAAATGATATGACAAGAATAGACTATATTCAATGTCATTAATATGATATGACTGATTATGATTGATTGCAAATGAGAGAGACCCCTTGGTTATATAGCCAAGGTGAGAACATAGAAGGGCATAAGATTATGACAAGTGTCAGAATCTTATGACATGAGACAACTAGGAAAACTTATCACTCCACCAAAGATGGAGAGATAATCACATGATATGTCCACAAGAGGTGGAAGTGATGAGGTATGAGATGTCAAGTCCACCAAAAGTGGAGATTCTCCAACAACCTTCTATGTGGTCCCTAAGTAAACTTAACTAAGGTGTAATTATGACCTAGGACAAGGTACAAGATATTTAATTACACCAACACCCCCCCTTAAGTGCAACTTAGGGAGAATGTACACAAATGCAAACAATGCAAGATGGGTCCCCTACTAGGCCATGTTAGGTACCCATGTACACACAATGCAATCAATGCAATCTCTCACAAGCGAGGAAAGGGAGAAAACCTCATGGGACAAAACTCCCCCTCAAAAGAGAGATGAAATACAAAAAGTGAAATGCTCTCAATGAAGAATGAGAAGGTAAAAACCCCATGTGAGGAAAAAGACCCCCCCATAAGAGAGAAGTAGAAGAGAAGCAAGGTAGCCCCCCCTCAATGTTGAGTCTCCTGCAAGAATGGTAGAAGCTCGACATTGAATGCTGAAGATGATCCAATCTCGCCGAACAACGTTCCTCCCCTTAGGAAGAAACAAAACCAAGGATGTATGCAGGATATCATGAAGATGAATGATGGATGATGGTGTCTCTGAAGCATGCTCAAGTGTTTCTATGTCGATGTCGAAAGCTGTCACACTCCAATCAGGCGTTCTAGGCCACACTGCTGAAGAGGAAAACCCAACATCTAGTAGAGATGAATATAGAGCACTATCCAAAGACAAAGATATCCCCTCTAAAGACAAAGAATCCTCCTCCAAATGTTGTCCAAAAGAATCCACACTCACACCAAACTGTGAAGAATGATCATGTAGAGAATGAACAAGAGGGTCAAAGTGTTCCCTCACAACAACTGAAGAAGGTGCATCTTCATCAAAGAGAAGATGTATGCTTTCAATGGTGTCCTCCAAATCTGTAAGATGAGACTCCACAAACAAGTCTGAAATACCTGTTAGGAAGTCATCCAACGTAGCCATATCTGAAAGACAATCAAAATCCTGCTGCACTGAATCACTAGGAGCCAAAACTATAGCAACACAAATATCATCAAGTACAACAGAAGATGGAGGAGATGAAGTGCATGGCTCAAGTACTGGATCTGATGTGAGTATGCCCAAGTTCAAAAAGCCAAATGTCTCCTCAGAATCATTATTGTGATCAACAGTCGAAGGAACATTGTCATCATCATCAGAAGCAAACTGTGCAAAGGAATACAATCGAGATGAATGATCAACCACCCTAGTAGCAATGACATCTCTAGTCTCCAAGTCATGAATGATAACCGAATCAGGAGTGAACTCCACAGTTCTCCCATCTCCACCATGTGTAATCTGATATATGGAAAGTAGATTGTTCATCAAATGAGGAACACACAAGACATCCTGAAAAGTGTTCTCCCCAATGCTAATAGATCCCTTCCCTATTACACTCATGTATGTATTGTTTCCCATCAAGATAGGAGACATTGAACAAGGTTGAAATGAAGAGAAGATAGTCTGCGAAGATGCCATATGATGTGATGCTCTTGAATCTAGAAGCCATCTTCCTGATCCTGGACTTGAATGAGCACAAAGAGCTTGTCCTTTATATCCTGATATATATGTTTGACCTTTGTCCTTTTTAGACTGTTTTGATGTAGAAGGAGAAGAAGATTCAGACATTCTAGAAGGCAAATCAATGTGATTCTTTTTTAGAAGATTCTTCAACTCATCTATATCCGTCTTATAACAATAGTGTTCTTCATGTCCATCCTTCTTGCAATAAACACAAAAAGGTCTCTCCTTCTTAGATGATTCTCCTTTTGAAGAAGATTTTTTCTTTGATTGATATGAATGTGGATTATCCTTTACTTGATCTGAATGTTGATTATTCTTTGCTTTCTTCTGTTTCTTATCTGATTTTGATTCTTTCACCTGATTAACCAACAATGCCTGAGATTTAGAACTCTTGATGAGACCCATTGAGATAAGCTTTTGTTGCTCATGTATCAACATCACAGAAAATGATGCAAATGAAGGTATAGTGTATGAAGACCCCATAGTCAATCTATGAGTATGAAAGCTAGAAACAAAAGAAGCATAATCAGGACCAAGTTTGTTCATTGTATTGTACACCAACTGGATGTCCTTATCAATTCCACATGATTTACATTGCTCTTTTAGATCATTGACCTTAGTGATGTAGTCCTGGATGTTGTCAAAGTTCTTAGGATCAAGATTCATCAAATCATTATCAATTTGATAGCCTCTTACTTCATCTTTTGTTCCATACAATGTTTTCAATTTTTCCCAAGCTTCATGAGAATTTTTACATGATTCAATCTAAAACAACAAATCTTGAGAAACTAGTCTACGAAGACACCCAAGAGCTTTGGCATGTTTGATCATCCATTTTAACTTTTTCTCATCATCAGTAGGTTCAAGGTACCTTATTTTCAACATATAGAGAGTGACCTTCTGTCATTAGTATATTCCATGCATTTTGATGCCATGTTGAATAATTATATGATGTGAGCAAAGGAACCTTAGAATGATCCATGAGAATGAAAGAGCAAAGCAAACAGATCAAAGCAATGCACTAAGAGACCCCCCCCCAAAATCACTCAATCAAGAAACCCCCCAAGCAATATTTGATTTGGCACTTTATATTTAGTGCATTTACAGTTGCTAGATGCCAAGAACAACAAGCTAGACTTGATCTTAGTGCTTACAAATGCCAAAATAGGCCACAATATCAAGTAAAATTTTTGGTATAAAATAAGATCAATCTGATCATACCACTAAGAAGTACACGAAAAATCATGCACTTTCAAAAAAAATTGCACTCAAAAATGTTACCGTAGGAGCAAGTTATGAGCTCCCGAAGTTCCCAAAATGAGGACGAAGCAGCAACACCTATGAGAATCTGAAAATTCTAGAAAAACCAGGCACCAAAACCAAAAATTGATTGCACCAGTGCATAGAGCACGAAATTCTAGCCCAAATCAAAAAAAATTTCTCAAAAAAAGGACTTCAAATGACTAAGATATTAGCCTTCAAAGTTCACCTATGAAAATCAAAATGCAAACCGTGAGGGGGGGCAAAAATTTCAAAAGCCTACTAACGTCAGCGCTGACGTATTTCTGACACAGGAAAAACAGGGGTTTAAATTTGACGGTTTCGCCGCCATAAAAAAGAATATTCTTTCCTGCGGAATATTCTTGCACTTCTATAGCTTAAAATTGACGGTTCTAAGCCCGTCACCGTCGCCGCACCAGAATCTAATAAATTTGACAGAATATTCTCAAATGGAATATTTTCCGCCCGGATTTCGTGTGAACTCGCCGAAAGTTTTGAATGCCAGAGATTTGAAACAGCGACCGCCGGAATGTTTAGTTGCCGGTGTATGGAGAATTGAGGGGCCGCGGGGACCAGTGGGTATGGGGGGCCCGTAGGGGCGTATCTAGCGGTGCCACGTGGCACCTACTGGGGCCACGGTACCCGCGGGTATTGTCGTACTTGCTCCCTGTGGTACTGCGGAATAATCCGCAGATTTTGATTTTGATTTTTTTTTTTTAAACTTTTACAATTGAAATTTAAATTGCCTAAAATATATATATATATTTTTTATAAATTTCAAAATATTTCCAGCGAAATAAATATATAATTTTTTTTTTCAAAAAAACGTACCAGCAATAATGACCTGGGGGGCCGTACGGCTCTCTGAGCAAATTTTTTTTGCCTTACTGGACAACTGCTCCGAATCGGACGATTTGACAGTCAATCTTAGGGTTTTTGGCCCTTCTGGACGCGATGGCAGGGTCGGATTTGACCCAAAATGCTCCAAAATTGCAGCTACCTTCTGGATCTGGCAACCACTCTTCAGCTTCAAACCCTCATAGATTTGGCCTCGTATCTCCGATTTGGACAAAACAAAAGGAAAAATCGACTATCTCGAACCTTCCGGATGCAATGGTGAGCTAAGATTTGCACCAGCAAGCTCGGATGTGAACCTACAACAAAGAGCCACGAACGGAACCTCCTCAGATTTGGAATCTCTCTTTAGAAAATGACTCTCCAATGGCTCCAAACACGCTCTGATACCATGTTAGAATTGGATATGGATGCCACCCAAGATCTATGGACCAAATGGAAAGCACAAGAAAGAGAGAAATGATATGACAAGAATAGACTGTATTCAATGTCATTAATATGATATGACTGATTATGATTGATTACAAATGAGAGAGACCCCTTGGTTATATAGCCAAGGTGAGAACATAGAAGGGCATAAGATTATGAAAAGTGTTAGAATCTTATGACATGAGACAACTAGGAAAACTTATCACTCCACCAAAGATGGAGAGATAATCACATGATATGTCCACAAGAGGTGGAAGTGATGAGGTATGAGATGTCAAGTCCACCAAAAGTGGAGATTCTCCAACAACCTTCTATGTGGTCCCTAAGTAAACTTAACTAAGGTGTAATTATGACCTAGGACAAGGTACAAGATATTTAATTACACCAACAGTGAGTACAAAGATCATTATAGTTCTTACTTTGATTACTTATGTTTGTAACATCTTATCCAAAATGTGCCAGCAAGAGAGCTTTGTCAAATGTGTCCCTTAAGGTGGTAACTTCACCACAATGTTTAATTCTTGCTACCAATTAAGTATTCAAACCCCAATAATAATATTCTTTTACCACATGATCATTAATAGCCAAATTTGAATCTATAACTCGCTTAAACATTAGAAGGAACTTGTGATTGAAATGCATAATTGATTCTCATGGTGACCTTTTCATAGCTGCAAATTGAACTCCATCCCTGAAAAAATAGAACTTGGTGGAAGATTAACATACCATTGTTGCTGTACCTTGAAGTGTTTTAACAAACAATTGACAAGCGATATCTTCATGTTGAGTCTTGAGAAAAGTTATTAAATCCCTACAAATCTTAACATGATTTGAAGCAATTTTTCCATTGTTAGAAAAGAATAAAGGAAGCCTATTATGCATGTGATACAAAATTTCATGAATAATCCTAGGGATATACAAAGGAATGTCCATCAAAGCTAGGCTTCCCTAGGATCTAGACAACCCACTCTAACACACAACAATCCAAAACTGCTCAAGTGGCCCTCCAAGTGCCAATTCTGTTGATGGCCAATTTAACATAACAACATGCAATTACCTTACATCTCCTAAAAGAAGCGAATGATCATTAAATCAAAAAATTCCCAAGGTCCTAGGTGTTGGGTCACAACGTTACTGTTTTGCTAAGCAGTCAATATGGCTATAATGTTCAAGGGGCCTGCGGGTTCTTGAGCTTCTTGGTTGCTGCAAGATCGAATTCCTATCTAAACCTACTCTAATTGAAGGATAAAGAAAAGAAAAAGATAGATTAAGGATGCAAAAGAAAAAAAGAAAGTTGATTCATCTAATTAACTAGACCTATTACTCTTCAAGGAATTTCTAAACTAAACTGTAGAATAAATCAACTTGTAAGCAATACACAGTCACATTCATTCATAGTGTAAATATTAATAGTAGATTGTAAATCACTCATCACAATTCGAAGAAAGAAAAGAAAACTTCATTCATTCCTCAAAGAACTTCAAATCAAATGATTAACACAACAAATACCATTCTAGAGTAAAACTTGAAGCATGTTTAAGTCTGGCTACTTCTACTACAGTAAAATAGTTAAGTAGTATTTACAAATTTGGAAAATTTCACCAATGTATGGAAACCAATGTCTTCAAATCCACTCGATTAACTAAAAATGCAGAAAACTCCATTATCTACTCTACAACTAAACTAGTTGAAACTTCTAACTAAGATGCCTAATTGATTTTCCTAATTTTTGAATCCCTTCAAATGAGCTCCATTTGACAATAAATGGCTCAATCATTTCATAATTCACTCCAAAAAGGAGATATCAAAAGCTATAGCTTTCGTGTGCATGCAATTAATCCAAAAAGGTAACTTTCTATTTTAGCCTTTGTTTGACTCTAGTTGATTTCAGTTTGTAATTGTAGTCTCTAGTTTCACTTCAAGTTCTCCATCTTGCACGATGTAAAGCGACATCTTTTATGGAGGTGATGTTATGTGGGACCGCTAAAACTTCAATTATCTTCTAGTTTGATGATCTTTTCAGAATCTTCCTCTTCTGCTCATCAACTTTGCAAATCATCTTCATCGAGATCAGTTATCTTTCCTAATTTGCAAAAGTACCTATAGAACATAATGCATCAGTTAATTAATAAAATTTAATCAATTCCAAAATTTAATCTCAAACTATTTTAATCAAATGTGAATGAACTTTCAATATCCATAATTGAAATAATAAACCCCCTTTTAAATCCATGTCACTTTATACTGTTTAAAATAAAATGACATTTTATGATCATTTCTCAGTTTGGATTTAAATCTTGATATTGTTTCCCTTTGAATTTTATGAAAATACCTGTAAACCAGAAAAATACATAATTATTTAATTTATTCATTGGAAAAATTAATAAATCAAAATGTATGGATTAACTAATTTTTTGTGTTGCACATTTTTTTTGCAATCTTTCATCATCAAGAATTTTATTACGAGCCGTCTTGGCATTCAGTGTTGACATCAATTTTGGGAACGAACATCTATTAGCATAAGAACATCAAAGTTTCCTTTTGAAACCTGGTTAACAAATCCACTTCATGTGTACTTACAATCATTGCATTTCCTAAAATGACACTTATCTAAACATTTTATCATGAATTTTTTAGGCATATCCTCTCTATAGTTCATGCTCTGCATGCATTCTTACCAAGGAAATTGGAACCATAATACCCAACAAAATCCACTTTCTATTATGCATTAACTGGTTATCCAAATGTTATTTCTAATCTCTCATTAACACAGGAAATGATTTAAGTTTACATTTGTGAATTGTGTTTGTTGGAAAATTTCTAAAAACTGTTTCAACAAATTCCATTTTGTGCAGATCCTATGATCATTGCATTCTTTTAGATGCCATCTCTTCTAGGCATTTTTTCAAACATTTCACATACCTTACTACGATGCTTCCATTTCCATTGTGTATGCTTGAAAGATTTAAAAAATTTTCACAATTACATTTTGTGCATATCCTTCAATTATGGCGTCCATGAAACCATGTTGCATCCATGAGATGAGATATCGCCGAAGCATTCTTCCAAGCATTTTTTTATAATCCATTTTTTTATTAAATTGTGTCGCCTTTGCAATCATTTCAAGCCACATGTTTTGATATGGCATTCAAATCAACACCATTTATAAATATCTTACAATCATGGTGTAGCATGAGATCATGATGCACTCCCCTTTTAAAAGCAATTTGTTGTTTTGAGCATGCCTCCACATATTGCATTCATGTTAATCAAGGAACTTGTTAACTACAACAACATAAGTTTATTAAGACTCATTTTCATCGACCCCCACTTAGCATCTTCGTGTCCTGCATGAGATCGCATTTCTTTCAAGGATCTATCAAACAGTTCACGTGCTTAGCCTATGATAGTGGCGTTGTGTTCCATGAAACTACATTTCCTTAGATCTTTGAGGTGTTTTATCAAACATTTCATAGGCCTTGTGTCTTCACAAGCTGAGTGGGTGTTAGTGAACAGTGTGGGAGTTGGCCTTATTCCATTGGAGAACAAAATTTGCTTGAAAATTTCTACATACTTTCTCATCAGACTCATTCTGTGCATAACTCGCAATACTAGCATCTCATAGTGCATCATTTCATTGATGCATTTTGTCAAACAATGAGCATGCCTTCTATTCTCTTTCATATTTTTGCACATATTTCTACCAAGGCAATTGCAATAATAACATTCAATAAAAAATATCCTTTTGAATTTCATGCCATGAAGGACATTAATACCCTGTTCCATGGCTCCCAAAAAGTTGCAACATTTTATTTGCAGATCCATTTTCTATGTTTTCTGCAATTATGCGTTCCTAAGACCATACTACTTCTAGGAATTTGATTAACAATTCTCATGTATCTATTGTGGCTCCATGTTTCCATACTCTGCCACTGTGCATTCATGTGGAAGTTTTCAAAGCCTTTTCTACAAACCATTTAGTGCATTTACCTTCAATCATGGCTTTCCATGCTAGAATGAGAATAGTTATTTGGTCGAGAGCGAGTGGGGTCAGAAATATTTTGCACGCAGGGCTCTAAATTTTAGAGGAACTTTCTTTTAAGTGCGATAAAACTTTGAATCTTGCACACACTTTCTTTTATTTCCTTTCAATTTCATGTGGGTTCAGGTTTTGGATTGATCCCTACACCTGGAACATTTTCAAATTTGGTGCTAAGTTTTGTTTGGGTTATGAATTCTGAATTTCAAAAATCTTTGTCGTGTGCATTTTGGGGTTGGGCTAGGAGTGAGCACCTGAGCATTTTTTGCAATGGATGTTCCTACTTTCTTCTGAGATTTGAATCTTGACGGTTCTTTAATTTTGTGGTTCAAGTTTTAAATGTTTAAATCCTTTTTACTTTGTGGGTTCAAGAGTGGGGAAAAAATTAAAACCTGGATATTTGCATTTTTTTGCCAATGGGGCCATTGGGGCCCAACAAACTATTTTATTTTATTAATTAAAATCTTTCCCTTCTTCAATGAGTGGTGGGGTCGGGTGAAAATCCAGCTATGGAACTTTATTTTTTTTACATTTTGATTCCTTTTTCTTTATTTTTTTGGTTTTTAGCTTTTTATGATTCTTTAAATCTTGTTAAATTTAAAAAGATTTTTTTATCAATTTTTTCTTTTAAAACCTTTAAATTTTGAATTTGTTTATTTCTTTTTTAAAAAGGTTTATTTATTTTAAATTTAAAAGATTAATTATTTTATATTTTTAAACTTTTATATTTTAAAATCTTTAAAATTTATATATTTATATTTATTTTCTAATTCTTTTTTTTGTATTTTCTATGTCTTTAATTTTTTTTGCATTTTAAACATTTTTTACTTTTTTTTTCTAACTCTAAGACAAGACAAACGGAAAGGACAGAGATGACAAAAACCAAAAACACAAAAATGATGACAAGGAAACCTGACGAATAGACAACACAAAGACCAAACAACAAAACAAAAGACAATGATAATCAAAACTAGAAGAACCACGAAGACGAAAAGGAAGAGGTGACATGAAAATGAACACATGCCACAAAAATGAAGACAAAGAAGACCAAAATGACCAAACGAGATGACAAGACAAAAGGCTGACAACGAAAAGATGGGGATCGAGATCGGGACCAGATACGGAATGAGAACTCGAACAACCCACAAAGGCAAAGCAGAAATTGGGATCAGGAACAAAATTGGCACACAAACCTTCAAAAAATGCAAGGTGTTGGTTCCAGTCTGAAACCCAAACTCAAAAGGAAGACACACAAACAAAAGTGAAAATCAATATAGGGTTGGAACCAATAACATGAACCTTGAACAGGTTTAAGGTTTCAATTTTGGTTCGATATCTAATTCTGAAATAGAACAAAACAAAAAAGAAACCAAGGTAGAAGGAATCAAGATTAGGTAAGAACCAAAAACATGAACCATCAAAGAGGTTCAAGGTTCCAGTTCCGTTCAACATCCAATTCTGAAATGAATGAGGAAAAGGAAAACAAGAAGAGAAAGGATTTGAAACAACACCCGAAACTTGAACACTCTCTCGAAGACAAGTTCAAGTTTAGTTTTGAAAACTGATTCTGATAGAGAGAAAAGAATACAAGGAAAAGAGGGAAAAGACAAGAAACAAGAATGACAAAGCACAAACACAACAAAACCATACAAAAAAATGAAGGAAAGAAGAGGGGATCCCCGACTTTTCCAAGCAAAAATTTGGGGTGTGTATGCAAGGCATAACACCACCCCTTTCTTCTATCTTTCTTTCATTTTGTGGGCAGTGAGTCCACTAGGATAGTGAGTCCACCTGTAGTGAGCATTTCTATAATATGTTGTAACTGGTTATAATATATTGTGAGCTAATCCTCACCATGGTTTTTCCCTTTTTGAGTTTTCCACAAAAATTTAGTGTTCATGTGTCATGTGCTTTTGATGGTTTCTTTCATGCTTTCCTTTCCTACTACAAATGTTTAAGTGGTTTAAGAGAATACTGATTCATCCCCCCTCTCAGTATTCTAAGTGTTCAAGAATGGTATTAGAGCTTGGTTCCTTGGAAGAAGCTTAATTGCTTAAGCAAGGTCTTGGAGATCGAACACATGGCTATTAGAAGATATCCTACTCCTCCAAAATAAATTCCTATTATTGGATTCACTGAAGAAGATTACATGGTTGACATGAATGGAGAACTCAAAATAGCCCTTGAAGATTTGGAAAGGATTGAAAGTGAGAACAAAGATCTAAAGGAAAATGTCAAGGAAGCAAATGAATGCATTAGAAAATTGAGAGAACAAATCAAGAAATTCAGAGAAAGACATAAGGAAGTTAATGAGTAGCTGAAGCAATCAAATGAAACAATTATGTTTAATAGTGCAAGTAGAAGAAGGAAAAAGAGCTGAAGAATGTTTGAATGTTAAGATGAAAATAAAATTTGAAGAATGTTCAAAACTTGAAGAAGTTGTAACCTTGAGATCAAATCTAGAGAAAGCAAAGAATCAAGAAGATAAGTTCAAGATGATCTATACAACGCTTGATGAAATGATTGCAAATTAGAAGAATTCTAAAGACAAAGGTGGATTAGGGTTTATAAAAGGAGAAAGAAGAAAGCATATCAGACATCAAGTGTTGAAAAGAATAATACTGAACAAAAAAATACTGGAGACAAGAAGAACAATGACAAGAAGGTCTGAAATCAAAGGAAAGACTTCAAAAGACCACTTATCAGATAATAAAATGCACAAAGGTACTTATCTTTTAATGATTTTTGTTATTCTTACAATAAATTTGGACATAAGGCTATGGAATGTAGGAGCAGAATGAATCAAAATGTTTCATCTTTTCTCAATAAATGTTTTACATGCAAAAGATTTGGTCATAAGGCTAGTGAATGCAGAATTCAAATGGTGAATGGTTAGAGCAATGGTATGAGGTTTCAATCTTTCAATGGCTATTGATTTTGGCATAAAAATAATCAATGTAGATCCAAAATGGGTGGAAGTAAGATTATTCAAAATGTTGTCACTTGTTACAATTACAATAGACCAAGGCATCTCCAAATTTTGAAGAAGAAAGAATGTGAAGAAGAATGATCTAGTGAAAAATGCATATCTGGTAGAGATGAAGAAAGAGATGGAAAAGATCTAGAGAAAGAAGGAAGACAATGATACTAAGCTTAAGTCTATACCAACATCTGGTGTAGATGTTTCCTTTGAAAACTAACAAGAAAGCTTTGGCTTAGGGGGGACATTAACAAAAAAAACCTTTATCCTCTGCCAGAGAAATGGTGATGATGCTTCAACACATTGGAATAAGGTGTAGGTTGACGTGGTTAACCTATTAGTGAAAGAATCAGTTAAAAATATTGAGTTGTGGAAGTTTGCAGAGCATTTGAAGTTGATTGTGCATACAGTTAGGGTTTTTATCATATTTTCAAAACGTGCATTCAATGTGAATTAGGTTAGTTCAAAAAGGTTTATAAATGATTTCATATTCAATCTGTCATTTGAAAATGAGCATTTGAGGAGAGAAGAGTAGTGAAAGAGCGAGGTGAATCATTTCAAAATTTCTTGCACGCTAAACCCTAATCAGAAAGCGATCAAAAGGTATTTATAGACTTCTATCTTGCCCTGAGTTCTTAGAATTTTTTTGAAGTGTTGGAAAATGTATACACCACAAGTAGTTGAGGTAGTAGGTCATACCCATCCTAAATTCAAACAACATCCTGATAAATTCCTAGTGGATGATCTAGATGGAGCATTTTTGCACATTCCATATGGTGTTTTGCATATAGAAGATATACGGGTATACATACATGTGAAGTTGGAAGAATATGATCACTCTAAATTGGGTGATGTGTGGGTTGATGAAATCACCAAAGATTACTTTGAGATGAAATCAAAATTTGAGAGCTTGGAAAAAAAAGAATCTTGATGTGTGGAACTATTTCCTTAACTTTTGTTGCAATGATGTGTGGGTAAGGTATACCCTCAGCAAAATCCATGATAGATTCATCTGGCTTGATATACCTCACTCAAGATCAACAAAGAGGCGATCAGAGTTGTTAGAGGATTATGTTCAATTGGACCAGTTTTAGTGGTTAAATCAATGAAGAATGAAGTGGTGAGTTAACTGGTGTGAAATATTATAGAAGATCCCTAACAATTACAGACATAAGATACAAGATATACTTCAATGATAAAGAAAATTTAGTGTCTGCAACTGCTATTAATACTGCCAATGAGATGGTTGTGAAAGGTGTATATTATGATTTGTGTGAGTTATTGAGGGCACAATTGATTGAAAATATCCAGAATACTAAGGACTTGAAGTACCCTTTCAAGTTTGGTACTTTGATCATCTGTTTACTATTTTACTTCTTAAATGAGGTTCTTGGAACAAGGAATGTAGTTTGGTTGAAGGACATAACTATGGCACATCAGATCAAAGACCACTTGATGAGGTTGGGTGATTCAAATGCACATGAGACTGCTTTATGGGGATTCTTTAAGACCTTTCAAAATAACATGCAAGCCAAAGAAAGGATTCCCTAAAGCATGGTAGAAAAGTACAAGAATGATATCACCTTCTTGGTGACAAAAGATTATTGCATCATACAGTTTGTTGAGCCTAGGAATATTTGGATCTCAAAGATGGGATATGAGATTATAGAGGAAGAAGCTATTGGTTCAATATACTTTATGCTGAGCAAAACTAAAGACACATTTCAGGAGAGATATGGCACCTATGAGGATAATTCTATGGAGGTGCACATGCAACAAAGGGAGAAATTGATAAAAAAATCTATTTAGAAGATGAGTACATAATTTGTAGAGGTAATGGGCCTCACAAAGGAGCAAGTAGAGAAAGACAAGAGCATGTTTGGTCCTCCGGGAGGTTCATCCAATGTTAGGAGATCTGGTAGGACAACTACCACCTCTCTTGTTGTCCCCAAGTCCTCCGGGACTATGCCGTCAGCCAGTGGAATAAAGAGAAAGGATCCAATTACTCTAGAAAAATAGACAAGTACCTCTATGAAAGAAAATTCTACTCCGACAAAGCAACAAAGTATACTTGTGAAGGAAAAGGTAGACCCGAAAAAGAAAAAAGAATCTCCTCAAAGGAGAAGAGTAAAGACAAAAGAAACAAGAGAACATACTTGGGAATAAACGTTGATAATGAGGAAGAAGTAAAAGAAGGACCACAGTTGGTCCGAAAAAGGAAATCTGAAGCATCACAAGGAGAAACAAGCGCAAAGAAGATAAAAATTGAAATTATGGATATAGACAATTAGGAAGAAGTATACAAGGAAAAACAAACCTTTATGATTCACATGAGGGAGAAGAAAATAGAGAAGACACTAGAAGACAAGAAAAAGAAAAAGAAGACTCTAGCAAGTAAGCATTGCCCTATGAGATTAGATGCTTTGTTTAATGGAATTGTGGAGCATGAAATGTTAAAGGAGACTTTTGCATTATACACCATTGTAGATTAAAATGACAAGGAAACAATAGAAGAAGCAATTTTCAAATATATAGTTTCATTTGAGGTCAACATGAAGAACACAAAAAGTCAGCTGCCTAAAGAATTAAAGAATGTATTATATGCTAGAAAACAAGAAGTTGTCGATGAAGAAGCAAAGTTGAGATCTTTTTCTTTTGAGAAGGTTAGTGTCACATTATTTGATGAAAATAAAGCTATATTGGCTCAATTATATAATGAGTTATGAACCAAGCAAAGGGTAACTACCCTCATGACCAGAGGTCACAATGATCTTGAGAGGCTTTGAAAAGAAACTGTGGAGAAGTTTGCCAATTTGGCAAAGGATTTTGGCATGGGTCTGAATAGAGAAGAGCAAGTACATGTTGATAGCTTACTCCAGAAGTTAATGTAATAGAAGAAGCACAACAAGATGATGCTCAACACGAGCATGGAACATAAGAGGTAAATGTGTAGAATGACACCTTTCTGGATGTGAAAGAAAATGTTGTAGGAGAAGATTTTATTGGTGGAGAAAGCATTATAGATGAAGGAAAGGGTACAAAGACACTGAAGGAGGATGCACCTATAGTTCATAACTCCCCTCCTCCATAATATAAAAGGAATTTTGTTGAAGAAGCAATACAATACAACCCAAAGATGAATATGCCTCCAAATAACAATGAAGAATCAGTTGATGAAGAAAATAAGAATGAGGAAAAGCCTGACAATGCTAAGAAAAGCAATGAAGAAGCAACAGAAAGCAACATTGGTGAGAAGGAAAATGATTTGGAAATGAAGGATGCAGAAGAGAATGTGAAAACAATTGGTGAATCTTCCAGTACCTCCAGAGATTCATTGAAGAACCTGTTGAAAATGTAGCTCTAATTCCCACCCATTGTGTCTATCCAGCTACTACATCTTCTAATGCAACAAAGGAAGGTTGATATGGATAAGATATCTCCTTTGCAAAAATTATAGTAGGAAATGCATTCCATGCCTCTATGTGGAAATAAATCCCGCAAACACATCAAAAGAGCACAAAGCTTATTAATGAAGTAGTGAAGGTGCTACAGGAGAGCATACCGGGTGCGAGTGTTGCTAATTCTTTGTTCAGTATGGAATATTTAAAGCTTCTACTTGATTCATTCAAAGAGTATTCTAGTGGATTAAAGAAGAAAGTAGAGGAGATTGATAAGAAGATGAATGACAAAAGGTTGAAGGACATAATAGAGAAATGTGCTACTACACAACAAATTCTAGGACAACCTTAAAGATGCACAAAATTTTGTTGTGGAAGCTAATTTTTTATTCTAATTTTGCATGAAATGGCCTGGTTCCACAAAGAGTATTAAGGATGAGATGGACTCCATTGAGTCCCAGATTGATAAGGAATCTGGTGCTTATGATCTGGTGGATGATGCAGATGGGAACACAAGGTTAGTAATTGAAAACTTACATGAACAATTCTTCTAGTTGCAAGAGCAAAGAGAAAGGATCATAGCACAGTTTGAACATCTTAGATAGCTAGTAAATCCAAATTTTACATTTGTATCCACTGCTCTAACAAGTACGAAGAAGATAATCAAGATGAATCTAGTACCCGGTACTTTAGATGATGGAGAACTCCTTATGGAGTTTGAAGCATAGAGTCGCATGCCTGGCATAGCCAAGAAGGAATGGGAAGAAGGCAAGAAACTTTGGCAAGCACACCTTGGAAAATTGCAGGTATCAAACACTTCTTTTGGTTAATCTATGTATATTTCTTCCATTTTTATGCATTTCAAACTTCATTATATATATACTGATGTTAGAGGATAGTGTCTCAGTGAAAATTTTGATATGATCTGATGGATAACACTATTAGGACGAGTTGGGTAGGTTTTTAAAATTTTGTTACTCTCATTCATACATGTATATATCAGTCAGGGGGATTATGTATGCAATCCGGTAAAATGTTTATGAGTGATGTCAAAGGGGGAACAAAGATAAAAATATTTGTTTGCACCATTTTACCTTGATGTCAAAGGGGGATAGTAGTTAAAAAGTTTTGGAGAAGAATGGATGCATGTTTCCATCAATGACAATGGGGGAGATTGTTGGAAGTTTGTCATTGATATACTTGTATGCAAATACAGTGTTGTCGTTGATGTCAACATTGTGGTTTCATATGAATATTGATGTGTAGACCAATTGGTGAAGCATGAGTGTGTATGAGAATGATAATCGAATGCACATATGCAAGAATTTTTGATCTAGTGCAGACAGTTGAGTGGAAGAATTGACTAAGTGTCAAAACACAGTTTTAGTAAACAAAGCATCCAATTTTTTGTCCGCATTAGTCCAACTTGAATAATTTCACTATGTGGTTCTAAGGTATTTTTTTTGGATTTCAGAGGAATATAAATCCAAAGTTTCATGCCTTTTTCCCTTTGGTGTAAAATTTATGAGTAACAAAATATCTGGTTTGCCAGTGACAGTGTTTGCCAATGCAAAGTACATGTTTTGCTAAGTCTGCACTTCACTGCAGAGTAATATTTGGTCTTGTAGATTTTTGGAGGTGCTTACAAATGTTTGTTGCATCTAAGTTCCAAGTGGCATGAAGTTTGAGGTTCGTGTGATGGTTTGAGGATGATCAATTGGATTATTTTGATGTTAGGTCTCCAACGGTGCTGACCTAATATGTTTAAGGGTATGTGGAGTTTAAAA
Source organism: Sequoia sempervirens (assembly GCA_007258455.2). Lineage (NCBI taxonomy): Eukaryota > Viridiplantae > Streptophyta > Pinopsida > Cupressales > Cupressaceae > Sequoia > Sequoia sempervirens. The sequence goes on along the minus strand of VDFB02038272.1, from coordinate 1,742 downwards.
AAGTGTTGACACAATATGTGGGAACTATTGTAGGTCCATGGTGACCTATTTGAGTTCATTATAAGTTTTGATTATGGTGTGAATTATTTTTTGGTCCGAAAAGTTATTATTTTTCATGCTACATCTAATTAGGCTAACCTAATTGATGTTGCAAGAGTTTTCAGATGTAATGGGTAGAAGTATGAGATCTTTCTGGTGTTGGAGTATGATGATAGATAAAATAAAAGTGTTGATGTGAATTGTGTGAATGCAATGTGATTTCAGAGAAGAGTAGAGTGTTAGAGAAAAACTGTGTGAAGTTTGTAAATTTTGTATATTGACCTTCAGTGGAACTTTATAATTCCTACATGTTATAGATGAAATTGTAGTAGTTCAAATCTTGACAATGAGCCACCCCCTCTATTTCTTTCATTTTGTGGGCAATGAGTCCACTAGGATAGTGAGTTCACCTATAGTGAGCATTTCTTTAATATGTTGTAACTGGTTATATTATATTGTGAGCCAATCCACACTGTGGTTTTTCCCTTTTTGGGTTTTCCACGTAAAAATTTGGTGTTCATGTGTCATGTGCTTTTGATGGTTGCTTTCTTGCTTTCCTTTCCTACTGCAAATTGAATATGCTATGTGGAATGAATTTTTAAATGTTTAAGTGGTTTCAAAGAATATTGATTCACCCCCCTCTCAATATTTTGGGTTTTCAACAAGTTTTTTATATCTCCAAGTTGTTTGGATGTGGTGACAAGTTTTCACACGTTGCAAAAAGCGTCAAATGCATTGAAGATAAAGTTATACTTGGTAGCATAATTTTCATTCTATTCATCATGGGGACAAACTGATAGTGCCAACACATTCAAGTGGGTGGGTTTATGCTAGGAAATGTCCTATTTAGCACCCCAACATGCTTGATCTTTCTAGACTACATTGTGTTGGTACTTTTTCTTAAGAGCCCTAAGTGCCAAAAAGTGGAAAATTTTGACTAGCTATTTCTTAGAAATTTGGCACCTACAGATGTTCTATCTAAAGGTATAGGGTCACATAGGGTCCCTCCACAATAACCTCTCTCAGTTTTTCATATCTCCAAGCCATTTCACCATGGGGACAATGTTTAAGATGTTGCAAAAAGTTTTAGTTGCATTCAATAAAAAGTTATCGAGAGGCATTTTTTACATTCTTCATCTCATTGGGGTAAATCAACAATTCCAACACATTCAAGTGGTTGTAGAGTTTGAGTTAAAAAATAATAGGTCCACAATAGGGTTTTTGGTCACTAAATGTCTCTTTGCATGAGATTTTTTTAGTCCTTAGTGACATATAGGGTTATCTTGAAATGTTGATGGGAGGCATTATTAACCTTTGTTTTTTAAAAATTTATCATGAGTTGTAAGGTCTTTCTTAAAAAAGGCATTATTTTGTTGTCTTTCTCAAAAAGGTGCATTAGAGGGATCATTATTGTCTTCTCCAACATTGAGTGGCAGCCTAGAATTGGTCAAAATACAATATAAAATATGACATCCAATATGAGAAGAAGAGATGATAGTCAAAAGGAGCTTTATAGTAGCCAATTGAGTTAAGTATGATAGAGCCAAGCATCACAACTGCAAGGAATGGAGTGAGAGATAAATATAGATACAATGACAACAAATGATGATGGAGTTAACTTGTCAAGGGTCTATTCTTCAAAACCCTCGTTAAACCCTTGTCATAGTTTAAGATATGTAATAAATGTTTGACAATGGCATTAA
>VDFB02038271.1:0-41466 GCA_007258455.2 Sequoia sempervirens | reverse complement strand
CTTCAAGCATATGATTTTGATATTGAATATGTATAAGGGAAAAGTAATATTATGGTATCTATGCACTCTCTAGGAGACCTACTCTATGTCATGTGTCCAATCACATCAATAGACTAGAGGGAGTCAATCATGGAGGAATATGCCCAAGCTCCTTTTTCTATTGGAATTTTGGAAGGTGTAGAAAAGGATGACTGAAATTTGGTGTCGAAAGGTTTGGTTCTATTCAAGAATAGAGTATTCCTAGTTTCTAGATCCAAGGTGAAAAAGAAGATACTATAACCCTATCATAATGAACCTATGGTACGGCATCCCAGGTTCTACAAAACTTACCAACATATCAGAGAAAGGTTCTCTTGGAGGGGTCTCAAGGAGGATATTCTCACACATATTAAGGAATGTGTCACATGTTAGTAAAACAAAGGGGGACAAGAATTTTTGACTAGATTATTGCAACCTCTTCCCATTTTGGAACACAAACATGGTAGAGTATCTCCATGGATTTCTTCACCAAATTACCTAAGGCACAAGGAAAATATTGAATTTATGTTGTAGTGGATATATTGACTCAGTATGCTCATTTCTTTGCCACCTCTAGCGACTATAAAGCTCCACAAGTTGTAGAACTATTCTTCAAGGATGTTTTCTGGGTGCATGGGCTGCCCAAGGACATTATAAGTGACAGGAATAGCTAGTTCCTCAATGATTTTTGGAAAGAATTGTTTCTTTTAACCAACACTAAGCTTGCTAGACTAGCACTAGCTACCATCCGCAAAATGATGGGCATAATGAAATTATGAACAAATAGGTGGAATTTTATCTACGAAACTATGTCACTTGCCAACAGTAAGCATGGATCAGGTATCTTCATTTGGGAGGGTATTGATACAACACCACTCACCACATGTTAATTGGAATGTATACTTTCAAAGCACTCTACAGATATGATTCTTTGACCTTTGAGGAATTGGTTCTCATAGATAGTAGGGTTCCAACAACAAGGAATTTGGTCAAACAAAATTAGGAGATTTTAAAATCACTTAAGGATCACTTGCAAAGTGCTCAGAATCAATAGAAGATGTATGCAAATAGGAGACACATAAAAAGCTCATATGAAGTAGGATATATGGTATTCATAAGGTTGCAACCATACAAACAGTCTTCCATCAATAAAAGGTGGAGCAGACAAGCTAAAGCCTAAGTTCTATGGGCCATACAAGATAATATGAAAGGTTGGAGAGGTTCCTTATGAGGTGGAGCTTCTAGTACAAAAAAATCCATAATTTTTTCCATGTTTCATGTTTGAAGAAGGTTTTTGGATTGAATATATCTCCTGCAGTTGAGTTATCACCACTAGATGATGAAGGGAAACTCATCCTTATTTCGGAAGATGTAACTAACACTAGAATAAAAAATCTAAGGAATTGGAATATAATTGAGTATCCTATCCATTGGAGGAATTTTACAATTGAAGATGCTACCTGGGAAGGGCATGATATTCTAGAGCATCCAAATTTGTATTGCTTGAGGACAAGCAATTTTGGGAAGGGAGGATTTGTCATGTCCCTTTTTTTGGAAGGGTAGTTGTAGAGTGGAATCTAAGAATACTACTGCATTTCTTCCTATAACATCCTCCCAACTTGAAATTTGGACTTTATCATCTACAATAATGCACACATGTCATATTCAGAGCTCAAGGAAAAAGGATCATATACCAGAAAGATATCACCATCAAAAGATCGTCAATCTAGGCTCATTGTATCAGAGTAGGATCGATTATGAGGATCCCTTCGCATTCCTTCGTAGGAGCACATTCTAGCTCATAGTTTGGAACATAGAATCTATGATGAAACCATCACATCATATCCAAATCTTAAGAGGAATGGATTAGGTACCAGGAAGTTATTGCTATCAAAAGATGACTATGATAGGCAGCTAGCACCTACTTCAATAGGTTTAAAGGATAATACACCTTTGGAACATATGGAATCAATTGTGAAGTTTTAGGAAGAAGGAAGGGGCAAAGGAAGCATAAGGATAGGTATACAAGGTGGTGCTAATTCTAAAATAATCTACCTTGGTCTTAAGGCTAACCTAGTGTAGTGTATTGAAATTCAAATTCTTGGCTTTGGTATCATTTTGGCTCAAGGCCAACCTATTCCTTGAGGGAAATTGTTAGCATATAAATATAGGAAATCAATTCTTGTAACAGGCATCAAATTATTATGTCATTTTTTTGTATTTTGGGACACTTGTGTTCTAAACCCTTATGTGGATGAAAACCCATAGGAGTTTGTGTTCATTGGATGAAAACCCAATGTTCACTAGGATTAGAGGACAAAACCCCTTTGGTTCATGAGGGAATTCTCACTCAAGGATTGCATATGAGCTTCAAAAGATATGTAAGGAAGTTAGTAACATTATTTTTGATCTGTGGTAGCATTGTATATCATTCCAGATCAGCCTCATGAGCTATAATTGATATATCATATATGTGGAAAAAATTCTAAAGTTTACAAATATATTGGAGTATTGTCTTGTGTTTATATATTGATGTGTATTAAATGCAATGTACAAATCAAACTTTTAATAAAATTATATGTTCAGGACATTACAACCCATAGTCACTTTTCACTACTCTTTATGTTCTCCTTACTTTGTGCAAATAAGTTGTTTGCATAAAAATGTTAAGGTGTGACCCACTTATAATTTAATTTGCTTACTTTGTGTAAATAATTCAAATACTATATTTTTTGGATAGATAATACATTTATAGGCAACCTATTGCATTCCAAAATAGATAAGTTAATCTGTATATTTTGTTTGTAAAATACAAGTGTAGTTATTGATTTGCATATAAAATTGTTACATGTACTCTCCATGGGACCACAAGGCTTAACTCATTTTTTTCAATAGATCTTGATATGTAGGTTAGGTAGAATATTTTCCTAGAATTTAATTAGTTTATTCTATATTTTTTTCAAGTCTCATGCTTGATGCATTTGTAACTCAATTTAAAGGTTCATCTTATCCTTGAAATTTAGTAATTGTCGACATGTTTAAGAAAAATAACGTGTTCTTGTATAGGGTTCATTTCTAAGAAGGAAAAAGGAGGAATCATAATAGATTAATTTTGAAATTCAAAAAATGATTGAAATTGTTAATCTTGATTTGAAACAACTATAAGTGTTATTGATTGTTTTAAATCACTTATTGCTTCCACCATTGACCAAAATTAAGATAATTCTAGTGGCATGCTTGAAAGAGATTTATTTTATAGTACATTATTGAGTTCAAAGTTGTTGAGATGGTTATGTTTTTTCCCATGACATTTATGAACTTTTAGTATGGATTTTACTTCAACAAAGATTCAAGATGTATATGCAACTTTATGATAGTGTATTCATATCTAATGAAGATGAATTTCCTAAAAACCAAGTGCTAGGATTCAATTATGATGGATGTTTTCAATTGGAAACTATAGATTTCCAAATGCAAATTGGGTTGGGTTCTTAGGTTTCTCAAATAGAAAAGGAAAATAGGATGAGGCATATTGATAGAACTATTAATTACATTTTATCTTGTAAACTGATATTAGCTTTGAAATGGTCATGAATTATCTATAGTTTGAACCAATTTTCCTCTCTTTTGTAACATCTCCAACCACAAGAAGTTCCACCGTTGTAAAAATGTGGGGCATTTGCTTTAATTTCATCAACTTTACTATATTTCTATGGAAACATCTCTAACCACAAAAAGAATTCATTATTCTTAAAAATATGGGGCATTTTCTCCAGTTTAGGCCACATTAGTTCACCCTTTGTCATTGAATCATTTTTTAACAAAGACAAAAATAATTTTTTTGACTTTGCTATATGCTCTTCTAAAGTTTTACATTTTGAAGACTTCATTGATTGGAAATAGAAGCATATATGCTCTTTTGATTTTTTCCATTAATTGACAATCAATTAGGACTCTATCTAGCCACCACAACTTCCATTTTTGTTCAAAGAAAATAATCAAATTTTAAGAATGCATTAAATTTTAAAGTATAAATACTTTATTGTTTCTAATGGTTAATCCATCTAAATACACCATTAGATTTTGATTTCTTTTTATTTTAAATAAATTTTTTTTGTAATTATAATTGTTCAAGAACAAGCAAATATATGTTTAAGTTTTTTCAATTTTTATTTGGTGATTGAAGAGTTGTCAATTATATATATATAACATGGAAATTTTTTATATATTTTTATTATTTTTATTTATTTTTGTATTTATTTTAAGGGAATTTTTGATACATGTATATTTTGATAAGTGGCCTAATTTTGTGCAACTTTTTTTATGATTTCTAAGATCATAAAGAAAAAATCAAGATAATCTTCCACAAAATATAAGCACACAATGAGCCAAATGATATTATCAAGAGATGATCTACTAGTAGAATTTGGCAACAATGATTGAGGTGACTAAAATTTTAGTTACTTGACTAAAAATTTTAATCATTCTACTAATTTTTGCATCACAAAGCTATAAATGACTAAATAAATGACTAATTTGATCGTTGGGTAAAAAACACAACTAAATAATTAGTCACACAAATAAAAATAACAAATTACTTAAAAATAGGTTTAGTTTGTGGAGGCAGGAAAGTATAGATCAAAAGCTAAAAAAAGATGGCCATTCATATTTTTTCAACAAAGAAAGGCGCAGGAGATCAACGACCAAAGGAAGGTACTTCTAGATCGGATTGGCTGGAAGAATAGATGACCATTCAAATTTAGATTCACAAATATTTGGCCCCTTCCTCCCCACCCCATCGAATCAGATGCTCGGTGAGTCATATGTGGGTTGGGTCGAGACGAGGATGGGATGGAATCAATAGATGTTGGATCATTGGCCATGAGATTGGAAGAATCTCCATTGCTAATTGAGTTTATTATGCACCATGGTTCTTGAGGTATACATCATTCTCACAATTTCAATTTGATATTAAACCATTCGATCCTTTCCCTAGGTAGTTTAATTCAAATATATTAAGTAATATATATCATGTGTGTTCTATTAGGCTACTATGATATGCATAGACAATTCAGAGTGGATGAGAAATGGAGAATACAACCCTCTAGATTTTAGGGCACAAGCAGTGCAGGGCACCTAGTCTATATGATGTAAATGGGGTCCTATGTTAGTATTTTTGTGTTTGAGTCAATTTTGGTTTATTGGAAGGTCTATTTAGACCATGTGTGATGTTTTAAGTCATGTGGGCTTGGTTTTGGATCATGTTGTCAAGTTTTGCAAATGTTGTAAAAGTTGCATGAGCAACTTTGCGCTTTTTGGGTGTGTAAAGGAAGTTGAACCGTTGGAGATTCAAATGGAAGTTATCCAATGGTTGTTTTTGGTGGGAAATGTTTAAATATGCAATGTAATGGTCGAAGCAACCTCTTGATGAAGTTTTGGTGATCAAATAATAAAGGAAAGCTTTGTTTTATGTGTTTTATAGTGTGTTTTTGTTGGTATAGAGGTTTGTATGATTCCATACGGCCTGAAAATGATATAAATTGCATTGGAACTGATGAATTGGGATGAATTAAGCATCTTTTGGTTTTGATTTCATCATTTTTCATTAAGATTGGAGTGAGTTTGAACCAATTTACTTTAAACAACCAGGAAACTCTAGTTTTGAGGGTTTGATAGGAAAAACATGAATTAGGGGACCAATCCATCAGTGGAAAATTCTAAAATTCAATAGAATAGAAGTATTTATGGTGCTTCTAATTTTTGTAGGGTTTGCAGGAGCAGGGGATGGAGTTAGGGTCAAGTTTGATCAATCCCTAGCCTAATATCACCATGTATTAGGCTTAGGTGATTAGGTAGATATAAGGTTTTGTAGATAGAAGAATTTGAAATGATTCTAGTTGTTATAATTTGCATACTCATACCCCATGTGACATGAGGAAAGCCCTGGATTGAAGTTTTATAGTTTGGTGATAGCATTTCATATTGTTGTTTTGGAAAAGAAGCCTAATTAGGCCTAATTGCAGCATAAGATTTGAGGGTGTTGTTACAAAACAAACATATCCAAAAAATTTATATGTTTCTAAGTGGCTTAAAGGGTATCAAGAATGATTTTTACAATTTGGGTATTGGGTTTTCTTTGAATGTTTGGAAGGAAAAACCCTGTTCCAAGTACTACAAGGAGAATTGAGGAATTTGTGAGAAAACCACCAAGTTAGGGTTACAAAGTTGAAAAGTTTGTTTATTGGAGATTGAGTTGAAAACCTCCACCCTTATCTTCATCAAATTGGTATCAGAGCATAGGTTTTGGTCAATTTGAGGGAAAGGTTGAAGTTTGAAGGAAACAAAAATGCCTCCTAAAAAGAATCCAACAGCCAGAGAAGTGAGAGAGTTGAAAGAAAAGCATGCCAAGGAGTTGAGATAGGTAAAGGAGTCTCAAGAAGTTTTCCTAACTAGACTTGCAGCACTGAAGTCAAACCAAAAAAGAGGTGTAGTCACCAAAGATCAAAGTGACCAAGAGGATGAGGAAGAGGGTGAGAATGAAAACCCTCAAGGGGGAGTCCAAGGTGATGATGAGTTGGACCCTAATGAATTGAGAATGGCTAATTTGTTGAGGGTTGTCAAAGGAGACACTCCTAAGGTGAAGATGGACTTACCCATGTATGGTGGGAAGATGGATAGTGAAGAAGTGTTAGGTTGGATTGATGCACTTGATAACTATTTTGAGTATGAGGAGGTATCAGATGATCAAAAGGTGAAATTTTCTAAAACAAAGTTGAAAGGACCTACCTTAACTTGGTGTAATTATGTACAAGAAGAGAGGGTGAAGAAGGGAAAATTAAAAATCAATTCATGGGACAAAATGGTGGCTAAAATCAAGAGCCAATTTCTACTCAGTGATTATACAATTTAGACATTTAGAAGGCTACAAAACCTCAAACAAAAGGAAATGGATGTCATGGATTATATAGGGGAGTTTCATAAATTAAGCATTAAATTTGGTTATGTTGAGGATGAGGTAGAGAAAGTAGCAAGGTACATGAATGGGTTGAGGTTCAATATACAAGATGAGTTAAGTCTGACCACCCCTAGAATGCTGGAAGAATTCTTTCAGTTGGTAGTCAAGGCAAAAGAAAAGTTAAAGAGAAGGAAGGAGAAACAAAGTAGAGGCAGAGGAAAGAACTTTAGGGGTAGAGGAACATTTGGAGGAAGAGGACAATCCCAAAAGCCACAAGGAGAAACAAGTGGTAATCAAGAACAAAGCTCAAAATCAAGAGGTAGTTTTAGAGGTAGGAGATCAAATAGTAGAGGCATATTTGGAGGACAAGGTAGAGGATCAAATACATTCTCAAGAAGATGCTATCAATGCAATCAGTTTGGCCATCAAGCATGGAAATGTTCGGATAAACAAGCTTCTACTTCACATGGTGGTGAAAGAACAAAATTGGTGCAAGAAGAAGACAATGAGAGTGTCAACTCTCCATCTCAACATGTCACTCTAGAAATTGGATAATATCTAATGGTAAGGATAACATTACTCAAAGTTCCTATGGTGAAGGAGCCTCCACAAAGAAAATATTTGTTTAGAACCACCTACAAATCTCAAGGTAAGGTTTGTAAAGTTGTTGTTGATTCCAGTTCCATAGATAATCTAGTTTCTTTAGAGATGGTAGAGAAGTTAAGAATGAAGAGAATACCACATCCCACTCCCTACAAGGTCTCCTGGTTGAGCAAGGGGCAACAGGTCCTAGTTAATGACCGAACATGGGTTGAATTCAACATAGGAGGGTATAAAGATAAAATCTTGTGTGAGGTCATCCCAATGGATGCTTATCATCTGCTCTTAGGGAGACCCTGGCAGTATGACAAAAAAGCTAAACATGATGGGCAGAAGAATACCTATGTGATTGAAAAGGATGGGATCTCATTCACCCTTACTCCATTGCAAGATGAAGGTATCGACACACAAGTTGGGTCTAGTGTAATGTTGGTAGGAGAAAAAGAGTTTTTGAAAACCATGAAAGAATAAGGTGGATAAGGTTATGCTATTGTAATCAGACCAAAATCTGTCATGATAGTAGCAAAGGTTGAAGATGTGCTTAAAGAGGTCCAAGCCTTGTTGAACAAGTACAAAGATATTGTAGTAGATGAGCTCCCTAGTGCTTTGCCACCAATAAGAGATGTGAGCCATCATATAGATTTTATACTAGGGGAAAACTTTCCTAACAAAGTTGTATATAAAATGACTCCAAAACAAAATGAAGAGATTAGGAAGAAAATCCAAGAGTTACTTGACAAAGGCCTAATAAGGGAGAGTCTTATCCCATGTGTTGTTCCCATCATTTTGGCCCCAAAGAAAGGGTGAGACTGGAGAATGTGCACCAACTCAAGGGAAATTAACAAGATAACCATAAGGTATAGGTTCCCCATACCAAGAATGGAAATATTTGATGGATTGTTTAGGAGGGGATTTTTATTTTTCTAAGATTGACCTAAAAAGTGGCTACCACCAAATTAGAATTAGAGAGGGAGATGAGTCAAAAATTTCCTTCAAAACTAATGAGGGGTTATATGAATGGCTTGTCATGCCATTTTGGCTTTCAAATGCACCAAGCACTTTTATGAGATTAATGAATGAATTTTTGAAACCTTTCATAGGTAAGTTTTTGGTTGTCTATTTGGATGATATTCTTGTTTTTAGCAAGACTAAAGAGGAACACTTGCAACATTTAGACATGGTTTTGAAGAGATTGAATGAAGAAAAGTTGATGATCAATTTGAAGAAGTGTGAATTCATGAAAGAGGAGTTGGTTTATCTTGGCTTTGTGATCTCAAAAGGTTCTTTGAAGATGGATCCCAACAAGGTGGAATAAATTCTTAATTGGCCTACTCCTACATCAGTCAATGAGGTAAGAAGTTTCCACGGCCTAGCTAGCTTTTACTCTAGAAAATTTGTGAAGAATTTTAGTCATATATGCTCTCCAATCATTGACACAATAAAAGGGGATAAAAGGAAAAGGTTTGCATGGTCTTATGAGGCAGAAAAAAAAATTCAATATCTTAAACAAAGGGTAGCACAACAACCTATCTTAGCACTACCTAGCTTTAACAAAGTTTTCACCATAGAATGTGATGCAAGTGGGTATGCAATTGGGGTATTATTGAGCCAAGAGGGTAGGCCTATTGCATTTTTTAGTGAGAAGATCAATGAGGCAAATAAAAATTATTCATGTTATGACTTGGAGTTATATGCTATGGTACAATCATTGAAGAAGTGGAGACACTATCTCCTTCCTAAAGAATTTATTGTTTCTACTGACAATCATGCTTTGCAGTTCCTCAACAGCCAATACAAACTCCACCACAAACATGTGAAGTGGGTGGAGTACCTCCAAAGTTTCACCTTTACCATCAAACACAAAAAGTGGTAGTCAAACAAGGTGGTGGATGCTTGAGAAAAAGGACATTGTTGGTTCAAGAAGTTCAACTTCAAAGTGTGGGAATTGATGCTTTAAAAGGTATGTATGAAGGGGATGATGATTTCAAAGAAGTTTATGCTGCTTGTAACAAATTCAATGGCACTTTTCATGAAGAGTATTCTTGTTTTCTACTTCAAGAGGGTTTATTGTTTAAAGGGTCTCAGTTATGTATTCCCAAATGTTCTATGAGGACTAATCTAATTAAGGAAAAGCATTGTGGTAGCTTAGGGGGTCACTTTGGTGTTGATAAGACTTTGGAACATGTAAGAAGGTATTATTATTGGCCAAAGATGCAAAGTGATATCAGGATTTTTTTTGAAAAGTGTGGTGTTTGTCAAAAAGCCAAGGGTTGTAGTACAAATGCAGGTCTTCATCAACCATTTCCAATCCCAAATAGGCCATGGGAATCCATCAGCATGAATTTTGTGTTGGGGTTGCCCAAAATGCAAAGAGGATTTGATAGTGTGTTTGTTGTTGTAGACAAGTTTAGCAAAATGACACATTTTATACCATGCAAGAGTACAAATGATGCCTCATACATTGCAGGGTTTTTTTTCAAGGAGGTGGTTAGGATTCATGGATTGCTATTAACCATTGTTTCTGACAGGGACAGTAAGTTTGTGGGTCACTTTTGGAGAACCCTTTGGAAGAAGTTGGGAATAAACTTGACCTTTAAACAACCTATCATCCCCAAATAGATGGAAGTAGTCGATAGAAAGTCTTGGAAATATTCTTAGATGCTTGATACAAAATAGCATTGACACAATGGGATCCCCGATCCTTCCCCAAGTTGAGTTTGCTTATAATGATTCTATAAACGAAGTGTTAGGGAGAAAGCCCATTTGATGTGTGTATATGGATTGGAAGCCTAGGGGAGTGCTTGAACTTCGAGATATTTAGTGGAATGGAGGCGTGTTTAAGGAGATTTTGTAGTGGCCATGAAAGAAATACATTAGCAAGTTAGAAGGGGAATCTTCTAAAAGAGTGTTGATAAATTCAAACGTAGACTTGAAAAGGAGAGCGGTTCATTTCAAAGTGGGGGACTTGGTCTTGGCTCATTTGAGGAAGGAAAAGATACCAAAAGGGAAGTATTCAAAACTATAGATGAAGAAGATTGGGCCATGTAGGGTGGTACACAAATTTGGAGCAAATGCCTATAAGATAGAACTCCCTCCTAGAGTTGCTATCTCTCCAATTTTTAATCTTTCTGACCTATATCATTTTAAAGGAGATATGATTGTAGGTATAGATGTAGGTACATCAGAGGTTCCAGATGAAGATTGGGTCAAGGATTTTCCACCAATTCAATCATTGAAGCTAGAGTGCATTGTGGATACCAAAGAAGCCAAAAGATCTAGGCACAAGGTGTACAATGAGTAGTTAGTGAAGTGGCAAGGCCTTCCTCTGGTGGATGCCACCTAGATGACTAAGGAAGACATCAAGAAGCATGGTACAATAGTTCAATATCTGTTCTCAAGTGGAACTTGATATTTTTGTTCTCCCTGGGAGTATGGTGCAGGGGAACCTAGCCTTCATAATGTAAATAGGGTTCTATGTTAATATTTTGTGTTCATGTCATGATTTTGTTTGTAATAAGGTCCATTGAGACCATTTTTCATGTTTTAAGATGTTAGGGTCATGTGGGGTTGGTTTTGAGTCAAGTTGTTAAGTTTTGCTAAATGTTGCAAAAGTGCATGAGCAACTTTGCATTTTTAGTGTGTATGGGAAGTTGAGCGGTCAGTTATTTGAAAATTAGTTTGGAATTGTTATTTTTTGGTTGGAAAATGTTTAAATATTCCTTGTGAAGCTTGAGGAAAACTTTTGGATATGTTTTGGTGATCAAACAATAAATATATTCATAGTTTTCTATGTTTTACATTGTGTTTTTGTTGCTACATAAGGTAGTACTGCTTTGTACAACCTGTACATGTGCTAAATTGGATTTGAATTGATGATGGACTAAATTAAATCTGTTTTTCAATTGGTCTCATCTATTTTCATAAGGTTTAGTGTGAGTTTGAATCATTTTACTAAAAACAGCCAGGAAACCCTAGTTCTTAAGGGTTTGATTGAAAAAATGAAGTTTTGATCCATTCCATTGATGGAAAAGCCTAAAAATCAGTGGAATGGAAGTAGTTAGGATGTTTTTCATGTTTTTAGGGTTTTCAGATGCATGGGATGGAGTTAGGGCCAAGTTTGATCAATCCCTGGCCTAATATCACCATGTATTAGGCTTAGGTGATTAGGTAGACATAAGGTTTTGATGATAGATGATTTGGTGAATGTTCCAATTGATAAAAGTTGTAGTTTCAGGCCCCATATAACTTAAGGAAATCCCTATATTGAAGTTTTGTAGTTTGGAGAGAGTCCTTCATATTGTTGCTTTGTAAAACAAGCCTAATTAGGCCTATTTGTTGTGTATCAGTCAAAATTGGAGGGTGTTGTTACAAAACAACAATATCTACAAGTTTGATATGTTCCAAAAGGACATAAAGGGTATCTGCAATGGTGGTCCAATTTTTGGTTTGAAGTATTTTTTGAAAGTTATGATGAAAAAACCTTATTCTAAGTACTACAAGAAGAATTGAAGGTTTTGGGAGAAAAGCACCAAGTTAGGGTTTCAAAGTTGCAAGACTTGTTTGATTGTGATTGAGTAGATAACCTCCACCCTACTCAACATCAAACGACCCAAGCGGTAGTGAGCTAAATCCAAGCTCTTTCAAGTCACTATATAAAAATGTGTTGTGACAAGTCATTAACAACGAGTGTAGATGTGTCATACTAACAAGTGCCACCCTTGGTATTCATGTGATACATGAAAATATCTTTTCAGGAAGGGACTGGGAAGCCTCTTGATTGACCATAATCTTGAGCCAATCTTTCTGCATGTATGGCCACCTTGAACGAAATCCCTTACTAAGAACGTTTGTTTAGAAGACAAAAACCTTTATGCTTGCTAGTGCAAAAAAAGGTCATTCTGAAGTCGCCCCACATTTGTACTATTCATTGTTGAAACAAAAAAATCCTTAGGATCTTCGGATCTTCAGGATTTGAGATTTGGTGGTCCCGAGAAGTGTGTGTTGTGGAGAGGAGTCAATGTCCCAAATCTCTAGTTGCTCACATTGTCTTAGTGTTTGGAGAAATCCGAGTGGGGATTCAGCAAGTAGTATCTTTTGAACCTAGGATGGTAAATGCTTGTGAGTCAGTTTAATACTTTGCTTGGGTCCAAAATTTTGCAAACATACATTCACAATCTTCCTCAAAATTTCAAACCCTTTGGTCTAAGTATGGATACCTTTTGAAAAATCCTTGATATTAATGCTTGTCTTAAGGATTTCTATTCATAGAGATTTCTAAATATCTTTACTTATATCTCAATCCATACTTCCCAAAGTCAACATAGGCAACTATGGCTTGAACTTCATCCTTTTCAAAAAATGGACCTTGTGAAATTTATGATGTTTTTGAAATCGACATTTAGTTTGAACTTAATCAAGACAAGTGTTTGTGGTAAAAGAAATTCACTTAAGCAATATAACTTGACAAAATTGAACCCCACATGACTCTTTGGAACTAATCTCTCCCATTGAACAACCCAACCTCGAAGGTGCTATCATTCGACCAAACTTTAAACTAATTGAGGGAGAACAAATCGACATAATTAGTAGTTTAAGGATCTTCACTTTTCAAACAAAAGAAACACCCGCTTAGTGGAGAAATGTTGCAAACATCTTAGACGAAGAAGAGGAACAAATAGATATTAAGCCTAAAAGGCCCCTATTACCACCACCCGCGTGGCAATAAATATCCTCTTTTATTTCATATACTTAAACTTCTCTAAATGATCTAATGCAAAATCAAAATCCCGAAGAGAAGGTCTATAGGTTGACATTTCAAACTTAGGAATCTTACTCCAAAAGCTCTCAAAAAATACCTTTTGACACTTCACCAAAATAGAACCAAGATTGTATACAACTTTTACAAACATGTTTCAAGGAACAATCCATAATTATACATGTTCTTTTTCGGTCAAAACCTAGGTCTTTTTCATGATAATGAACCTATCTAAAACATTGGGTCTTTAAGATTTGAAAACTTTAGAGGTCTAGCATGTTTCTCACTACCTTGGTCTTATCAAACAAAGGTTCACTTTAAGTCAACATTGGGTCAAACACTCCATTCACCCCTCCATCAAATTTCATCCTTCACTTCACCAAACTTTGCAAAAAAATTAAAAACACCAACACTTTTTTTACTTAGGAAATCTATCAAACCAACTCCTAACTTAGCTACTTTGTATGTGAAATGTATCCTTTTCCAAGCACTTAGTTGAGTTAGTTATCATATTTGAACTATTTTATCTTGAAAGCCATGATTTTATCTATTGATGGGTTTTTTAGCATTTTCTCAACACAGACAGTACATAGGTGCACTACCTCTCTTGAAAGGAAATCTCCAACAACAAGTTGTTGAAAATCACCCCAAGGTCTCTCGGGTGTTAGTTCATGACTTGCTTGGAATGTATTAGTTGTTTCAAAGTGTTTTTGTTGGTAATCATAGGGAAAACTTGCAGAGTTAAGTTCGAGGAGAATCGGATCTTCCAATGGAGTTCTTGAGATGGGAAAGTTGATGCATGATTGTTGTAGGTTCAAATAACAGTCTAGGACTCCTATTTTAGCTTTAGATTTGGCTTTACAATGTGCAATCAACCTTGTTCAAAGTCACTTCTAAAAAAAAGGAAAAAGGGGCAAGGAAGAGAAAGAGTTCTTGGACCTGAAACTAGAAATGAACAATGATAATGGAGGACCCTACTATGGACAACCTTCCTAAAACTGAGTTCCATTTAACCAGATTACTTCATAGTCTCATGAAACTAGTGCAAGCTTCTAAGGACCATAGATATTCAACCATTCATTCACCATAAGCATGAATAAAAGATAGAAAGTTAATGCAGCTTTTGATTTATGCCCAGACTAACTTTACACAACTATTTATCATCAATAAACAGCAAAAAGTATGGACAAGGAAGGTTGCCAACACACAATAGAATTCTTCAATATCAATGCACAGCATTAACTAAACTACTAAAACAAGCTAAAACATACAGAACATCAAAGTTAATCTACTCAAATTCACTAACTAAGAGGAGAAGAATCATGAAACATGCAAAGGAACTCAAGAATCCACCAAACTCAATGAATTTCTATTACAATTATGGCAGCATGTCATTACAACAACTCAACTCTCTCTTGAAAATGAGAGGAGACCCCCTATTTATAGTGTTCAATAAGAAAAATGAATGGCCAAGATTTAATCTCATTGTGTGGCCAAGATTCACTACAAATTATGGTTTCACCTACCCCCAAATATATTTCAATTTAAAATTACATCCTTGTCATGTAGCCTATTTTGACTTCATATGGCAGCATTGTAGCTCTTTTGTCTTGTAGTTGATTTCCCTTTTACTATGGCTGCCTTGTGAGGAACTTGTCATCAATGACTGGGTTGCCTTCATTTTTCTTCACAGTGGCATATTCCATTAACTTTATGATCAATTCCTGGAGTTTTCCCTTCTCCAATACATCTGATTGAACACCTAGAAGTTCAACCTCCGAGATTTGCTGGTAATTTCATCCCAGTCTTTGTCACATTTCCATGTATTTTTCATCACCTACTCAGATTGAATGAAGGCTCGAGCAACAAAACTCATGAAATCAAGTGTAAGCATATCAATGATTCTGCTCTCCATCTTCTTATGGAAATATGGCTTTATCTTCTTTGGATCCAGCTCAATGGCAGGCACATCATCCTTAGGTATTCTTCACAGGCTTCCCTAATCTCCTTGACCCAATCAATGTCAAGTTCTACTTCATGGAGCACTTGTTCTAATACTTGCTTTTTGTGGTCTAGTCTCAGTTTCCAAGTCTCTATGAGCCAGTGGTCATCTTTTACTGGTACGAATTCCTTCTCCCAGATTTTATCAGGTATCTTGAGAATAGCCTCAAGTTTGGGATGGGTAATTTTGTATAGCCCTAGGAAGTCAGTGCAAAACTTCCTTATTCCTTCGAGTACCTTTTGCACCTCTAGGAACTTAATTTTTGTTCTAATAGCACGACCTATGCCTATATTTCCATTGTAAAGGACTTGTTAGAACAAATCATTTGTGGCCTTTGTCTAGTTCTTTCTCTTTTCCAATTGGTCAATAAGCTCCTTCGACAACAATTGTGGTGACACTAAGGACGTGGTAGGGAGCTCTTCAGCTGATGACCATTGTTGAATATAATTCATTAGAGTAGCTATTTGTGCCTTTAGTTCATCCTTAAAGGTCTTATCTTTGTTCATTTGATGTACGATAGTGGCGACAGACCACTGGAGATAGTCAATCTTTTGTTCTCTTGTCATCGTTCCTAAATCAAGGGTGGAGATATTGTAGCTCACCCCTTCTCCCGTCACTGGAGTAACTATTTGCATGGTCATGGATCCCGATGCATCCATTATTAGATGGGATCTAACCTTCAGCTTCTTCTCTTTCTTCGTGCTTATTTGGCCTCGAGCCAAGATTGCCTCCAGTCTTGCCCTCGAATCCTTTGAGGTTCGGGTTTTCCTTTCTAGATGCTTCTCTAGCCATGATGGAATCTAAGATTCTCCTTTTGGTGATTCATGATCACCCTCTTCTTGGTAGGTGTATTGGATTTCCATTGTTTTATCAACCAGAGCTTCTTGTTTTGTCTTCTCTTCTTCTTCCGCATCAGAATCCTAGTTGAAGACAGTTTCCTTTCCCAGGGATTCAGCAGTTGCATGTTCCTTAGGGCTGTCCTCCCCTTCGGTGGCTTTCTCCTTCTCTTCTTGGTCATGCCTGTGTTCTTCATGATGTTCCTTTCCTAGGCTCTTATGGGTTTCAACCTCTTCTTCAAGTTTGTCTTCGTCTTCTTGCTCCTCCTTTTATTTATCTTCTTGCTCTTCTGAAAGAGGCATTTCTTCATCATGCTTGGGGATTTTTTCATATTGCCCAGTTGCAGGTCTAGTGTCCTCCTCCATTTCCTTTTCTAAGTTCTTCTCCTCATCAGAGTGTTGTCTCTCTATTTCTTCTCCAACATTCCTGAGTTTTTTATCCAACTCCTCTTTGAGGTCTGGGTCAAATGTTTCCACAATATATTTGATACCCGACTCCTCGGTGTCTTCCTCAGATGATTGTGTTTCTTCCTCCTCTCCCTCACACACCACTTTATCAATTACTAGGTGCTGGTACTCAAGATGCTCATGGTAGTCATCCACTTCTTCTTCCATTTATTTTTAGCCTCCCTTTATTGTCTTTCCAGCTCTTCTGATATTTTCATTATTGCTTTCATTTCTGGTGGCTCAGTTGGAGGAGGAGTAGGGAGGTTTGCGAAAAATTGTGCCAAAGTAGCTTGTATTGTCGGGTTCATTTATACCCCAGACAACTCTACTGGGATATTCTGCATGTGGCGAGTGAAGGCCTCTGGGAGTGATAGAGCGGGAATTGACATTGTTGTTGTAGTTAGTGGAAGAGATGTTGACGAAGACATGGAGGAAGAGGAGAGCGGAGAGGTAGTGGCAGAGGAGGAGTCTATAACCATTACTTGCGTAGTAGGCGGCCTGGAAGCAAGGTGGACTGAGATATCCACTGCAGGAAAATAAATAGCAACTACTACCTAAGAAGTAGGTAGCAGGGCAGTGATGGTGGCAATGGCAGTGGTAGCAATGACTGTGAGGGTAGAGGCAGCAGGTGGGGACTTTGATTGTTCGGCCTCTAGTTCTTCTCCTTCATGGAGCGATTCCTCTTGGAAGGTTGGCATATCTGTGAAGCTGCTCGATGTCTTTGGCTTCTTGGAGGGTTCACCCTCTGAGGCTTTTCTCGAGTACACCCTGGGTTTAGGTTGCCTTTTAGAAATCTCTTTTCTCTTTCTCAACCTAGTGGCAGGAGGAGATTTTGAAGTTTCTCCAGTTAGGGCAGCAGTTGTCCCACTGTCAGTCTCACTTCTAGGTTCATCTTCAAGTTCCCCATATGTCAGGGTGACCCCTTGTAGCTTCAATTGGGTGATTTTCCCATCAATCCACTCTTTTTTTCTTACCTCGATCGGCTTTGTCAGAATATTAAGGTCACTAACCTCTTCTTTGTTCCAGTCAATTAATGGCAGTGGGAGATTAGCAACTACACCATATCTAGGATCAATCACTATATTTTCATCATCAACTACTTGATTATGTACCTGGAACAAGTTGACCCTCTTGAAAAAGTATGTCATCTTGCGCATGTAGTGCCTCATTCACACTTATTTGTCATCCTTGCAGTTGGCCCAAAAGTCCTCAACATCATGCACTTGGGCATACTCATGCCCAACCATCTTTTTGAGCTTGTCGTACTAGTCCATCCGCAGTCGGGCATTGTGGAATTCTAGCTTATATTCAACAAGTTCTTTATCTGAATGGTCTACACACTGGGATGTGTGGAGCTCATACATCCCTTGGCCGAAGGAGAGGGGACAGGGAATCCCCACCTTATGTTTGTTGTTGAGGAGGGTGTGTGCACGTTGCAGTTGCCGAGAGAGCTCTAGCAATATTATCTGATCATTTGGGTACTGGGGCAGGTTGTATGGTTTTTTTGAGAAACCTTCCACTCGAATATAGGTGGACTTCAAAAATTGTATGAACAAGAAGCCGAACTAGCCGATGTAAGCATTGGCACTATGTGAGACCCTTCTTTCGAAGTCACCCCCAAGCAATCTGATAACATGGTTTATGAAGGCATCATTGAATTTGCAGTAGTCCCTCTTGAAATTCCTATATTGAAGCTAAGGGTACCTGTCATAGACCTTTAATTATCTATGTGGAGCCTCATCCGGAGCCCTAAAAAAGCCTCTATATTGCATCTGATCAGCCAACAAATAAACAAGGTATGAAGTCATGTAGAACCGTGAAGTCTTCTTCACAGCCACAAATTGCTCGTGCAAGCAATTACTAATTATTCCTGCCCAATAGAACTTAGTCTTGCCTCAGAGGATTTCTTCCACGAAGTAAAACATCCACTCCTAGAAGTAGGCAGTGTTTGAAAGGCCCATTACTCTGCTCAATAGGGTTACCAAGTTATGGTAATCCTTGTAGAAGTCGTTGTGAAAGAGCTCTTGGGGTACTTTAGTTGCACTGCCCCTCTTTTCTTTTAACCAGTACTGATTGATGATATTTTTTCACTTAAGGGGGTCTACATCCCACATCTCCTTGGCATCTCCTTTGGATGCCTCCTCCATCTCTCTAAATGTAGGGATATGAAAAGCCCTCCTTATTGACTTGGTAGAAAAGTCAACCAAAACATTTCCATCTCTGTCCACTATTGTTCTAGACTCTTCTTGATATGCCTCCCTACAAGCCATTACAAGTTTTGGAGCAATGAGGGCATGTGGGAAAACAACAGCCTTAGCCAACCCACTACTTCTAATCTTTCTCGCATTTTTTGTTGTGGGGCTAATCCAAACCCTTTGCTTGAATTCATTAGTATCTATGTGCCCGATATTTGTATTTGAGACCTCCTTCCAATCTGTGGTGACCTTGGAGTTGAGGGGTTCCCCTTGGAACTTGTACTTCATTTGATCTTATCATCTTTTCCTTTGGGTGCTTTGGCTGGCTTTTTTCCCTTGTCTTTCTCCACGGCCATCTCCAAAAATCTTGCACCTGGTTCCATATATCCTGCGAGAGAGAGCGAGAGAGTAGAAAACATTTTCAAGCATAAGACAATGGGAAAGTTGGCCAAAATCCCTCAAAAAATTGTTACATTAGATAATTTATCACTTAAGAATCCTAACATTTCTTTCAAATTCACATCAACCTTTCATTGGAGGGAGTTACAACAATTCAGACCCAGGGGTGCAGACTTCCCTGGGCTGATAGTTGTTCCGGAGGCAGCTATAGGAGGGACGGAAATCGGGGCACGATGGCCCACCTATCCCAACCCACATCAAGATTTAGGCATTAAGGTGGGGTCCACCAAGGAGGAGGAACCATTTTGGCACGTGGGTCGAGGTCAATTTGAAGTTTCAAAGGCATTAAGTGCATCTTTTAACCAAGCAAAATCAGAGGGCAACTCGACTGTTTAAGGCATGGCCGTTGAAATGGCGCTGGCAAGGTGGCATTCTGTTGTGTGGGACCCACAAACTTAGAGGACAGTGGATTTTATGTCATTAAAGTTCAAATCATTCAAAAGGACGTGGGTAGAAAGATGTAGATGAACGGTGGGAGACGGTCATTCAAGACAGTGAAGGCCAGACAAAAGTCTGGGCAGGGAGTTCCACATGATCAGGTCCATCTGGCATTTGGGTTTCCTCATTTTTTATCAAATATTTGGAGGGAGATTGAAAGTTTGGGCTCCGCATGGCAGACCAACAGAGGTCCATGGATGTTTCAAGATGGCAGGAGCGAGATGAAAATTTGTGACCGGCCACCCGCAGGAGATGGTCCGCCTAGGGTTTATACTTGTTCATTTTTTCTTCAAGTTTGAATGGACATGGAGGATTTAGAGTCCATATTTCAAAAGGATGCCTGGGGATGGCCATTTGAAATGAAAAAAAGACCACAGTGACCCATAAAAGGAAGCTCGCAGGGCGACGCCCGCCGAAACACCACTTAGCTACTTTTAGTGCAGGAGTACTGGATGGCGTCGATAAGATTGGGACCCATCTGCCAGAAAGGTGATAGGGTTTCACCATTTCAAGAAGTCATTTGTGTGGAGGTAGAATGCCAGCGGAGGTCCACATTGTGCGACCCACATCATATTGATTGCAGCTTTGACTTGGACGGCGGGCCGAAGGAACAAAGTCAATAAGCGGAAGGACAGGCTGCAAAAGTTGTTTTGAAGCGACAAAGCCAAGGCAGAACTCTGAAATCAGAAGTCCGCAAGGTTCAATCTACAAAGGGGTCAGGACTTAAGTTGTTTTGGCTTGATTAAGTCTGAGGGGCTATGACTAAGGTAGAAACTGCCTACCGAAAGGACGAGATTGAATAGCCATTTGGAATGGTGACATTTGAAGGGCACTCCAGAGGTAGAATCCTGCAGAGGTGGACCAAGTTCAATGTGGCCAAGCAGGGGCATCCTCTCATGAGGACGGACCCAAAAGAGGGTATCGTCGTTTGTTTCAAAGTTTGATTTTTCAAGGGGACAGCGGCAAACACCTTGCAGGCGCGCAGAGAACGGATGCTCTGGTTCAAGAATGACCACCATGGGGTTGGGTTCCACACATGGCTCGCGAAGGATTTTCAAGGGATTTCAAAATTCTAGGAGGTGGGCTTTGTGTGCCTTGGTATACTCTACCTAGTTTCAAAGCTTTCTCTTAAAAATTTAACAATTTTTTTTTTGAATTTGAAGAAAACTTGAAATGGGCATGTAGTAGATGACTGACCTATTAATCCCAACGGCGTGACGCGGTGTGGGTGGATGATCTCTAACTGAATAATTGGCAGACAAAAATGATAACTCAAATTGAGTTATTTATAGAAAATAGTGCATTTAATGCACCCCATTAATGTTCGTATAGTGGCACTGAAGGTTGGAGAACAATCAGTTTTGAAAATGGTTGCAGGAATGGTAGAGTCCATTGGGCGAATGGCAGCTAGACGATGGTCGCTCAGGATTCGGCAACGAAAACGGTGATCAAAGAGGCATGTCTCGAATAGTGGAAGGCCGCTGGATGAAGGTCATTTGGAACGGCCACAAAGTGAAGGAAACCCGCATGGGGCAGCCTAGTTGGGCGGACCCGCGTCGCTCAAAGGACGCAAGTTCCAAAGAGAAAAGGGAAAACAGCTAAGGAAACCCCACGAAGGCCTAAAGCCCCACAAATTTGAGGGTGGAGAAACATGGCCAACTCAAGATGACTTCTCTAAAGCTCATTGACCATCCAAGACACAAAATAGGGGGCACGCAAAATAAGGTGACAACAAAAGTGACCTGGTGAAGCGAAAGAAAGAGGGTCCCCATTCTGAACGGGGTGTGTGTGCTAAAGGCACAACACTACCCTAAAGATTTCCAAGTTCATCAATATCCTTTATCAAACATCAAAACATCAAACTCTCAAGTCAAAAGTGTTGTCCCAAAATGCTTGCAAAGATCACTTTCCACATCATCCATCTCTTCACCCCCCATTATCATCATTGCTCCAAAAAGACTTAGAGCATCCCTTTTACCTAAATTTGAGTGAACTAGAGAGTTCAAACATTACAAATCTCAACATAACTCTCCCATAGGTGACCCAAAATTTATGGTAAAGAGAACATCACAACATAAGAGAAACATGGAGAAAACTAAAGTCACATTTACCTCAAGTGATCCAAATCCTCTAGAATTTGATTTGAGAAGTCAAGTTACCCCATCACAACAACCATCATCTCCATCAGGGACATATGAGATTGAAGACGTTACTAATAACCCGTTTGGACTTACTAGGGAGGAAATCATGGAACATCAAGCCTTTGAAAATGTAGCTCCAATTTCCCCATCATTTGTTGCACAAAATTTGACACAAGGATTCACAACTCCATCACTAGGGTTAAGTCAAACATCCACTACTAGTCTTTCCAAGGACTTTGGTCTAACTCTTCCATTTGAAAGCAACACACTTGTGGGTACCCTCAATACCAATCCTCCATCCCAAACCACTACTAGGACACCTACCTTTTGTGTTCCTCCCATTCTCGAAGATCCCCAACACCCATATAAACCCCTTGAACTTCATTACTCCACAACAACCTCCACATATCAAGGACACCCATTTTCATCCATACCCATGAGTACCACAAGTGTGCCTACCATCACACAAAATAGTATGGACCAAGTGTGTCAAATTAGCACACAAGGGCATGCCAACACCATAACACAGAGTCAACCCTTAATGCAAATAGGGACATCTCTATCCAATCCTCCAACTGGTTCATCCATACCATTGGCTTCACAAAACACATCTATCCCATCCATTATCAACCTATCTCAAAACAATCCCTTAGTCATGAATCCCATCAACCCAAGTAATACCTTGACCACATCCCTAACATAAGGAAATCCTCAAGACATGGGACAAGGTAACCTTTTTAATCAATGGACTCAAAGTCCTAGTGTGTCATTATCATCTCAAAATCTAACGGCACCATCCTCATCTTTCCCCATGGTCCCCTTCACCATGCAAAATCAAATGGGACCTCAAACTTACATTTCTCCACCCCAATCCACTATCTTACAAGGAATTTTTGTAATACCCACTCAATTTAATATTCAATTAATCAAAAATAATGAAAAAATAAAAATAATAAACATGAGGGAATTTTTTCAAATATTAACTTATAAACATCAAATTTGGAAAGTAGTTTTATACAAATCAATGCATCTGCAAATATAAGATATAAAAAATTTATACAATTCTTCACATTCACAAAGAGAATCATAAACATCTTTTCACAAGATGGAAATTTCTTCCTTAGCTCCATAATCTCTCTTGGTCTACAAATCTATTTCTACAAAATTAAATGCAGATATTAGTTCCACAAAATCCATCAAATACATATCAAATAATAATATACTAGCGTAAGGACCTAAGGGTTGATCTAAACTCTCGAGGGTTCATCCTTGATGGCCTTTCCTAAGTACACATAGCACAGAGACTTTGTAGTTTGAGAAACTAGTCTTGCAACCATAAGGTTGACTTAGATTTAATAACTCATAAGGAATCTAGTTCATTCCATAATATTCTCTAGAGTATCATTAAAGTTCTAGAGAGTACATGCAATATTTATATTTACGAGTAATCTCTACAAGGGTAAACTAAGGAAGTTATAACAACAACAAAAACATTCCAATCATTCTCTATCTCAACACATCATACAAAATGGAGAAAATAGACAATATTTTTACTCAACTTCTAAAGATACATGTGAGATGGCAAGAAGGTTGCAATATGTGAAATAAGACATATTTCATCTCAAGAAGTATTCACTCACTCATCATTTATTTACAACTTAGAGTTTGATTCCATATAAAATATATTGTAAGCATTAAATTGACTACTAAGAATGTGAAAAATCAATCATTTCAAACAATAGAATCCCATATGAAGTACTTAGTCTAAACCAAACAATATAGCCACATTCTTCAATTTTTACGATAACAATTTAACTATTCAATATGATAAAACTATTAGTGATCTAATTGTTTAGTATAAAGATAATTATTAGATTTATCAAAAGAATAGAAGAGTAGAAACATGGAAGACCTAAAATCTACTCCATTAGTTTATGCACAGATAGATTTTCTTCTAAAGTGTTGGTTAACCAAAATTCAAGTACTAAATAGTTTTTCAAAAGAAAATGAATGAAGGCATACATAAGAATAAATAGTAGAGAAGAAAAATACAATGGCATCATACATGCAACAATCAAAGATGCATCATGCAATGACATATATACCAATACATCATCTAATGTGTAATCACATATATACAATGGAGACCCATCTCATCCAATGATAAAATAGATAAACTTTATCTCGAATGCAATTCCATACAATTTAGACAATACCATAGAGATTAGATTTGCTATTTCTCTTCAAAAAAAATAAAGTTCCAAAAATGAATGTTTTAACTTGAACAACTATTGTCCTAGAAGAATTCAAGCATCAAAGATATGTTAGGTTTAGAGAGAAAAAGTCAAGGATTTGCATATTTAATAGCAACAGCAAAGAGGGCGTAGGAATGGTCATCACTAATTGATACACATCTCCAAATTGAAAAACTAAGTAGTGCTAATTTTTGGATATGTTTTTCATAACTAAGTGGTGCACCTTATATCAAAATTTTAGAAAAATATAGTTCGTAAAAACAAAGTTATTGTTGACGCAACATATTGTTTTATCAAAGACAAAATGGTAGGAAATAGACAATCACTAAAAATTACATATCTCCATAACAACAAATTGAGTATGGCTGATTTTTGGATATATTTGAAATACTTAAGTGATGAACCTTATATAACAAATTTAGGGAAACTCAGTTCGTAGAAATAAATTTATGGCTAACGCAACATATTATGGTTTAGAATCTCCATACTAGTTATATTAACATCTTGATAAGTGATTGGAGATTGGTTTCAAGAAAGTGATCCCTAAGGGGAAAAAATGAATAGAATATGCAAAATAGAATTCATAAAGCTTGCATAATAAAAATCAATTGTATACCTAAAATATTACTGTTATCCAATCTTCACCAAAATTTCTTTGCTTGCATCCATTTTCCCCAAGTGTTTTATTTCTCTGTTGTCTAATTTTTCCTTCAAATTCTTCCCTTTTTTTTAAAGCCTTCCTATGCGAATTAAACCAAAGAATTCTATATCTCAAGTCTCATCAAAAGGTCCAAGTAAAAAATAATAATTGTGCTTGTAAATTTCTGTTGTAAGCTTTGAGCCTGCATAGCCATTTTTTCACATTTTAAAACCTTTTTATTAATGGTAGTGACTCTATTCCAAAAGGAAGAAGATAAATCCCTTTCATAATGATTCCATGATTTTTTTTTCATCTTCCACTTCTTTTAATTCTTAATCTTTTAAAATTGAATCGTGACTTTTCATAAACCAAGTAACGGCCACTTCTTGGCCCCAATTTAGAATTTAAAGAAAAATAAGAAAGCACATAAATTATTTTCTAAACAATATTTAATCATTTAAATAATTATTGTAAAATAATGTATTTAAAAATAAATGGGTTTTCAAGCTTGCCTTACATTCTTCCCCCCTAAGAATGGACTTCCTCCTAGAAGTAATCAGGAGAAATGAATATTTCTTAACTTCAACACATTCAACTAGAGTTAGCTCACATGATTTGCAACCACAAAATCAATAACAATTCTCAATTTTCTCACCACCCAACCTTAGGATTCAACCAATCGAATCCACCCTCCGAGCATTTAAAGAGAAACAATTTCTTGATGTGCAACAAATTAAACCGATTATAAATTCATTTTTCAAGAATCAAATTCACATTTACAATAAAACTCCCGAAAGCATCAAATCCCATTAAATGTTAACTTCCCTTAATCACAACTCCCAAAATCTCTTTTTAAGCATCAACTTCAATAATCTCTCAAAACACCTAAAACCGTTATCATTTCACATTTCATCATAACACCAATTTGAGGCAACATAACAATGCCCATGCAAGTATTCTTCATTCTTGGAAAATGCAAACAAACAGATTTCTTTCAAAATTCAATTACTTACACTCATTTAAATCATAGAATCCATATGAAACAAAATTACAATTGATTTCATTGCAACATGTTTAACATCACAATTATCAATTCCATACATGTGTACTTTTAATAGAATGGAGATGATTAGTGTCATATAAAATCATAATGCCATAGATTAGACCTTACACAATTTCACCAAATACATTCCCTGGGCCATCTACTCCCCTATACAACATGCTAGGACAATCTATACAATTCACATTACATCACTCAAGCCAGCAACAATAAGCACTAAATAAACCTCAAAATACAGAAGTTTCCAATGAGTAAAGATTTCAAATAAAATCAATAAATAAAACAAATTAATTAACGGAAAAACAATAGTTCTAATCAAATCAAAATCCTTAATAGAATAGCCCAAAAGGACAATAAACAATCAACTTCTTCAAACTGTTGGCTTACCCAAACAAAAGAGAAAATAACAAAATAAAATTTCAAATATTCACAATATTGATCATCTCAATCACTATATGACTTCAAATGAGCCACCTAAGGGGAGGAGGGGAATGGGGTGGTCTCAACCACATGGAGCTCCAACTTATACCACAAAAGAAATAGATCATGAAATTTATGCAGTTATGAGCACTCAACAATTATGAATAATCAAAATTTATTTCAAAATCCCTTTTCACAAAGTAGCTCCCTTATCACAATTGTAGCTCCTAATAATCATCATCATAGCTCACACAAAGAAATAACTCCCATTAGCTCACACAAAGCACAACTCCCAATAACTCACATAGAGAACAACAACTTCTAATAGCTCTTATAGAGCACAACAATTCCCAAAAATATTATCATTTCACATCTCATCAACTCCCAGCAATTCTTCCCATCATAACTTCAATACCAACTATAATAATATTCATATAAGAATTCATCAACAAATATACAACAATATTATAATAGATTTCCTTCCAAAATTTACTTGTATACATACATCTCAATGAAGTCATATAAAATAGAAATACAATTGATTTTCTTACCTTCTTCCTCCAACAACTCACAACTATACATTTATTCTAGAAAATTTTAGTTATCCCATACAATAGTAGCTCCCATTAGCTCACACAGAGAAACCATAGCTCACACAGAGCATAAAGTATGGCTCACATAGAGTACATAGAATGGCTCACCCAGAGCATAAAGTATGGCTCACACAAAACACATAGATTGGCTCACACATAGCACAAAGTATGACTCACATAGAGCATATAGATTGGCTCACACAGAGCATAATGTATTTAACATTTTCAAACAATAAATTCAACAATAATCTGACAAGACAATAGTATTATAAACCAATTTCATACCTCCATTTTCTAGCCTCGGATCACCCTTTTGCAATTTTTTATCCTTTTTCCTCTATCTCTCCATAATCCTTCCAAGAATCTATTACAATTTTTTTTACAACACTTTCTTCTTTTCTTTAGCATGTCCCGTAACTCTCTTTACAGCATTGCAATTTACACAATTTCTTTCATATACTTTTTTTCTAAACAAGATATGTTTTAGAAGCATTAGCATTATGTAATAGTACAAATCTTTTTAGAACTTATTTTCTATAGAATATGATATTCTTGTAAAATATACAAATAAATTATTTTTTTGGCCCACTAACAAAAAAAAATAGTATACAATCATTAAACAATCATTTTATTTCACAAACCTTCCAGTAAGAAAATAAAAGAAAAAGATTCTCTCATGAGGTTTAGGATTTATGTAACTCCCTTGTTTATACTCCCATATCATATAAACAAAATATCCAATAATTCATAACTTCCAAAAGTCACAAAATCAATTCCCTATATGATCATCATCATTATTCACAATATTATTACTAGAATTTATTCAAGTAACCAAAGAGACAATCATAATTCATTTCCTCAATCAAATTATTATTCATCTATACAACACATCTTTTATTAATGATCATGTCATAACAGAAATATTCTTAAATATCATACCTTGACCGTTCATGCCTAAATCAACTCATTAGCCTTTCAGCCTTCCACTTTTCAAACAATCCAGTAAATTCACAGCAACCTTAATTCCAAAAAGATTCAATTAGAGAAAAATTCTCAACTCTTTCTTTTACGAAAAATGATTCACTTTTCTCTTCTAATAAAACTTTGTGCATTTCTTCTCATAAAACAAATAATTGAGCCTCTCTTCCTACAATACATCTTCATAAAACATTAATGCTTTTGAAATATCTTATGGCCAAAGCTATCTTAATTATTTCATTAATCTACAAACATATTCTTTTCCAAAATCAAACTTAAATCATCAAGGCACACTCAAAAGGTAAAATTCCACTTTAGACTCGACACACAAAATATTTGGTAGTCAATAATGAAATGAAAACAAGATAGGAACAAAGGATTGCCGCCTAGGATTTTGAATCTTGTAGTTAAGATCTAAATATCAATTCCACATATATCATCCAGATGTTCCACCAAGGAAAGCATCCTACCAAAAGCTAGTCTTCAATTGATAAATACTTTGAGACATAAGTTCTAGGTTAGGAAGGGTAATTACTAATAAACAAATATGATTTCACAATAAACATATTTGTTATATAAAACTTAATAAGCTAAGCAGAAGCAAATTTGGAGATATCTGATTGTTCACCAAATAAACTTGACAAATGTTTCAATTTCTTATCGTCTATTATCCATAAAACTCTCAAGCTCATATTGACCAATATGCATATTATTTCATAATAAATACACAAATTAGTTTCAAGAAATACACAACATAGAAAATTTCCAAATGAATTTCATAATTGTTAAGGAAGCCTTTATAGGAAAAGCTAAATACACATACCACAAATAGGTAGCACTTGCTGAGAAAGGCATCTATAGCATCTAGAGTAAACTCAAGGTTCACTATTTTCTAAAAACATGCACCATAAATATTTAGCACTAGAAGAGACATCCTTGAAATATAGGGAAATTTTGATCAAGTGGATTTTAAAAGTTTGGAGGAGACCTTAATGAGAATAGATGGTGGTGAGGGCGGGACAGGTTTGAAATATTGGACGCATTCACATGGAGTTTAGGTTTGTAATATAGGTCAGCAATGCATTTAAGCATTACCATAAGTTCAATCCCTCATGGTAACTCAGTCTTTCACTTCCAAAATGACTCTTTGTTTTAAAAAAAAAACTTCAAGAGAAGAGTGTATGGTAGTGTCAAACCATAATTTTGCAGTATTTATTATGAGCACTGGCAAGATATACACCAATCAAATCATTTTTTTTTGTGGAAGTTATCTTATTGTAGGCTGATTATATCAGCAACACGTATGATAATGCAAATTGTAAAAAGATGGCTGGTGTTATTTTCTATACAGGGTTTTTATCAAATTAACACCCCACACTAGAAGCTTGAATTTCTCAGAAAAATCACACAAATTAGAACGGTAGTAATCATATAGAAACAAATCAACCAAAACCAAAATATGAAAATATAATCAAACCTGAAGTAGCTTTATCAAAACTAATGTCACACAGAATTCCAACTTCTCGTCGACGAAAGAATGTAATCTTCTTAGCCCCGAAATATCTTCAAAATACAAATATTTTTGATGCAACATATGTACTTCCAAAAACAAAGAAAGATGAACTTTAATACTGCTTACCATGATAAGACCCAAAAATGAGTTTACATTACCTATATTTTTTCCCCAAAGCTCCCAAGTGTTGCAACCTAGTGCTCTGATACCTATGTAATGCCCACTCAATTTAATATTGAATTAGTCAAAAATAATAATAAAATAATAATAATAAACAAGAGGGAATTTTTCCAAATATTAACTTATAAACTTCAAATTTGGAAAGTAGTTTTATACAAATCAGTGCATCTACAAATATAAGATATAAAAATTTTATACAATTCTTCACATTCACAAAGAGATTCATAAACATATTTTCACAAGATGGAAAGTTCTTCCTTAGCTCCATAATCTCGCTTCGTCTACAAACCTATTTCTGCAAAACTAAATGCAGATATTAGTTCCACAAAATCCATCAAATACATATCAAATAATAATATACTAGCATAAGGCCCTAAGGACCAACCTAAAGTCTCGAGGGCTCATCCTTGATGGCCTTGCCTATGTACGCGTAGCGCAGAGAATTCGTAGCTCGATAAACTAGTCTTGAAACCATAAGGTTTACCTAGATTCAATAACTCATAAGGAATCTAGTTCATTCCATAATATTTGCTAGAGTATCATTAAAGTTTTAGAGAGTACATGCAATATTTATATTTATGAGTAATCCCTATAGGGGTAAAATAGGAAGTTCTAACAACAACAAAAACATTCCAATCATTCTCTATCTCAACACATAATACAAAATGTAGAAAATAGACAATATTTTTATTCAACTTCTAAAGATACATGCGAGATGGCAAGAAGTTTGAATATGTGAAATTAGACATATTTCATCTCAAGAAGTATTCACTCACTCATCATTTATTTACAATTTAACTATTCAATATGATAAAACTATTAGTGATAATTGTTTGGTATAAAGATAATTATTACATTTATCAAAAGAATAGAAGAGTAGAAACATGAAAGACCTAAAATATTCTCCATTAGTTTATGCACAGATAGATTTTCTTCTAAAGTGTTGGTTAATCAAAATTCAAGTACTAAATAGTTTTCAAAAGAAAATGAATGAAGGCATATAGAAGAATAAATAGTAGAGAAGCAAAATACAATGGCATCATACATGCAATAATAAAAGATGCATCATGCAATGACATATATACCCATACATCATTTAATGTGTAATCACATATATACAATGAAGACCTATCTCAACCAATGATAAAATAAATAAACTTTATCTTGGATGCAATTTCATACAATTTAGACAATACCATAGGTATTAGATTTATTATTTCACTTCAAACAAAATAAAGTTCAAAAAATGAATGTTTTAACCTAAGCAACTATTGTCCTAGAAGAATTCAAGCATCAGAGATATTTTAGGTTTAGAGAGAAAAAGTCAAGGATTTGTAGATTTAATAGCAACAACAAAGAGGGCGTAGGAATGGTCGTCACTAATTGATACACATCTCCAAATTGACAAACTGGGTAGTTATAATTTTTGGAAATGTTTTTCATAACTAAGTGGTGCACCTTATATCAAAATTTTAGAAAAACTTAGTTCGTAGAAATAAATTTATTGCTAACACAACAAACTATTTTATCAGAGATGAAATGGTAGGAAATAGATGGTCACCAAACATTACATATCTTCATAACGACAAACTGGGTATGGCTGTTTTTTGGATATATTTGAAATACTTAAGTGACACACCTTGTATAAAAAATTTAGAGAAACCTAGTTTTTAAAAGTAAATTTATGGCCGACGTAACAAATTAGGGTTTGGAATCTCCAGACTAGTTATATTAACATCCCAATAAGTGATTGGAGATTAGTTTCAAGAAAGTGATCCCTAAGGAAAAAAAATGAACAAAATATGAAAAAGAGAATTCATAAAGCTTACATATAAAAAAAATCAATTGCATACCCAATATATTACTGCTATCCAATATTCACCAAAATTTCCCAGCTTGCATCCATTTTCCCCAAGTGTTTTCTTTCTCTGTTGTTTGATTTTTCCTTCTAATTCTTCCCTGTTTTCTCAAGCCTTCCCATACGAATTAAACCAAAGAATTATATATCTCAAGTCTCATCAAAAGGAAGCAAAAAATATATAATTGTGTTTGCAAATTCATGTTGTAAGCATTGAGCCTGCATAGCCATTTTTTCACATTTCAAAACCTTTTTATTAATGGTAGCAACTCTGTCCCAAGAGGAAGAAGAGAAATCCCTTCATAATGATTCCATGGTTTTTTTCCTCTTCCACTTCTTTTAATTCTTAATCTTTTAAAACTAAATCATGACTTTTTATAAACCAAATAATGACCACTTCTTGGCCTGAATTTAGAATTTAAAGAAAAATAAGAAAGCACACAATTTATTTTCTAAACAATAATTAATCATTTAAATAATTATTTCAAAATAATGTATTTAAAAATAAATGGGTTTACAAGCTTGTCTTACAATGTTAAACCAAGGGAATCCACAACCTCTCATCACCAATCCGCTACCCACTCAAAACATCAGCATTTACAATCCATCACAGATGTCCCAACAACCAACTAATCCTACATTGCAAGCGCGTGCCCTAGCTTTACAACAAGCACAACAAGCTTATCAACAAGTCGTCCAATAGCAATAACAACAACAAAGAACTTTTGGCACAACAACAACAATATGGCGACCTTAGAAGCAAACAACACAACGGCAACAACAAGCAACATAATAGCATAAAGGCGTTACTTGGCCTTAGCAAAGCATTTTAGCGGAGTGGTGGCGACATTCAAAGCAAGCAACCTTGGCAAAGGCAACATAACAACAACAACAGGAAGTAGCCCAACAATAGCAACAGCAGCAATCATGGCACAGCAGCAACAAGCCTTACTGAAGCTCAATGATAAAGGCGTACTGGCAAAAGCTAACAAACAACCAAAGTTCCTGCATAATCTCTGGTAGGAACATCAAAATGGTACCGTGTTAGGAACACATATATCAACACGTCGCCTTGCGAAATCTCCGCACCACCGCCACCCCATACAATACATCATCGCTAGCGTGAGAATCCCTTACAACCCACTGTCGTACGTATGTTTCCTACCAAATCCACGGGGATGATCTGGCATCACGGCAAGGCATTGTCACAAGAAATGCAAGATCTTCAGATGGGTAATATAAAAAAGCCCCATTTATAGAATCTATGTCCCTATCCATTTGATCAAAACATCACAATGGTACCACTCTCTCCTAGCTTTGAAATCCCCAAATTCGATAAATATAAAGGGAGAGGGAGTCATTTGAACCATGTCAAAGAGTTCAACGTCATGTGTATGGAGGTGGCCTATAATGATTCTTATTTAATGTGCTCTTTGCAGTTTAGCGAGTCATGCGGTGGATTGGTTTCTCAAAAGCTGCCTCGATTATTCCGGCCGAAATCAGCTGAAGTAAAGTTCGCGGTCACTATCCTTTAACCTTAGGCATGTAGGCGTAAGTCTAGGTATTGCCACTTTCAGAAAAAGCCAAATAATCTTTTGCTATTTTCTTACCGTGGAGAAAGGCTGGTAAACAAATGGCTTCCTCTTCCCAATAGGAGCAAGAAGTGGGAATCATCATCACCAGTCTAGATCCAGATCTATCCTTCCACTTGAAAATGTAGTGCATCACCTCTTTTGATGAGCTTCTCCCTATAGCCCTTAACATTGAGAGAGCTCTAATCTCACAAAGAAACCGCGAGATTGCAGGGCCAGTAAGCGTCGCTTCCAGTTTCAAGCGACAGAGAAGCGCAATTATGCGGGCTAAAATTTCAAGAACCATAAACCGTGATGATGGGTGATGCTGAGTGAACCACTAGTAACCGAGACCGGAAGCAAACGTCCATTGCTAACATTCAACCAACTGTCGCAGACGGCACCAGAACCGTAGAGATGATATGGCGGGCGTACTTCAACGGAACTATCTCAATGCGAAATTACCACAGGTTTGCGGGGCAATGAAACCATCATGAAGAAGTTGGTAGATTCAAACCTGATAACACTTCCCAACTTTGAAAACTGCCAAGAATCAAAAGAGAAACCATCCTGGTACAACGAAAATGATTTTTGTGACTTTCACAAAATCCAAGGACACAAAATGACAAACTGCATGAGGCTCAAAAATATTATCCAAGACTTTATAGAAAATGACACCATATCTGTTGAGGTACCAACCGAGAATTGGGATCTTAAGATATACAAAAACACTATGCTAGATCATTACAAAGGGAACAACAATGGAAAATCTAAGGATTACACAAATGTGCAGCATACCTATTCTTACGTGGTTAAAGGCATAGTGTGGAATGTGGAGTCACCACATGACATGGTAAGGTCACCATTCATGGAGTCCCATCTCAATCTAGGGCACATCCTACTCAGCCAACAACAAGCACTAGCAAGCATAATCTTCTAGATTAGCTTAAAAAGACCCCTACATAGATTTTTATCTTAGAATTATTGAGGCTATCCCCCGCGCATAGGGAAATCCTAGAGGAAGCTTTATCTACATCATTTGTTCCCAAGGATATAGATACCAAAAATTTCAAGCTATGGTAGGGAATAGATCACTAATCATCTTCTCACCTTCTCAGAACAAGACCTACCATCGCAACCATCTCATAACTGTGCTTTCCACCTTGAGGTCGTTATTCATAAGAACAACGTCAAAAGAGTCTTAGTAGATGGAGGTGTTGGTCTGAACATTTGTACCCTTCATTGATCAAGAACCTGGGCTATTCAGAGGATATTATTGAGAAAACAAAGAGTACCACCATCAGAGCATATGATGACCAAGAGCGGGTATCACAAGGCATCATTGCACTACCCATCCAAGTGGGACCCATCATTGCAGAAACTACATGCCAAGTGTTAGACCTTGATCTTCCCTACAACATTCTACTTGGATGACCATGGATCCATGCCCTAAAAGTTGTAGCTCGACCTACCATCAATATGTGAAGTTTCCTTTTGAGGGAAGAGAAATTACCATCCATGGAGATCTTGAGCCTTTTTACTACTACAAGAATCTTGAGGCCAAGTTCTATAAGATACCCCAAATACCCAAGAATGATAAAGGACCTACACCTTCTACCTCATTTGTTGACCCGTCACCCCTTGCATCAACCTTAGAAATGAAAAACACCCATTGTGTGTAATATTCCCAACATCAAAGTTGTGATCCAAGATGATGGTTGTGGAAACTATAAGCTAATGAATAATACCTTTTTCTTATGAGAGCTACCTCTTTCTCCTCAATCCCATGGGAAACCCACATCTACCAACAAAGAGGCTCAAACAATCAAGATTCCAACTACCTCCTTCACTAAATGGGGGGATTTGTACCAAGAAGATATCAATGAGGAAGATGTCTCTAAACTCCTCTATCAAGATGAACAACATGTTCTTGTTCTTCCCATCGAAGATGACAATAAAGGCTTGCAGCTAATGAAGGGATGGGGCTATAACAAGAACAAGAAGTTAGGACAAATGATAATGGTTTTCTAGAACCCATCGTTCCTGAGAAATGCCTAAAGAATCTTGGCCTAGGTTGTACTACTAACAAGGTCACCCTTATTGGAAAAGGTACTTTTTTAAATAGTGAGGTTTCCTCTTGGTTACCTATATCACGTGATACGATGTTAGATGACTTCCCCCTTGATGTTGTTGATTTTTTGAGAATAACTCCCTCTTCATGATATCCATAACATCCTTCACTCAAAGCAATCAATCGACTGAAATACACCTAGTATACTTGCAACTCATTGACTTGGACCAACAAGGACCACCGATTCTAGATTTATTCAAAATATAGTGATCTCGAGAATTTGCTGAAACTTGCCACATGGGAATCACAAGGAAAGTTTTGACATAGAGCTTGACACAGGAGCGTACTACGGGGAGGCAATTGAATCTTTCAGTCACAAAATTGATGAAATGCAAATAATATGTAGATCTTTGAGTGAAAACCACAGTATGGCACTCTTTGATCCTAAAATAGTAAAAATAAAGGATGTATCCAAGGGTGAAAACCTCTTTTAGGTGCCCAAGGATGAGGGATTCAATCTCCCCCTTAAGGTGATGCATCCAAAGAAGTTGGCAGTTTTAGCAGAAAAGGCCACCCCAATCAATGTAGCACCCAAGATCACTTTCTATGTCAAATCCTTGTTGGATGAAGAACAGAAGAACCTAGTAGCATTCTTGAAAGACCAAAGAGATAAATTCACATGGTCCTACATAGATATGCCAGGGCCTTATCCAGAAGTAGTTGTGCATCACTTAGCAGTTTATCCTAAAGCCAAGCTAGTAAAGAAAAAATTAAGGAAGATGCACCCTCAGATAGCACTCTTGGTGAAACTGGAGTTACAAATGCTTCTTGACATTGGATTCATTCGACTGATAGATTATCCTAAGTGGGTTTCAAACCTAGTATGAGTCTCAAAATCCACTAGGGGCATCAGAATATGCACATATTTTAGAGACTTAAACAAGGCATGCCTAAAGGATGATTTCCCTCTTCCTAACATCAACCTCATCATGGACTTAATAGTTGGGCATGAAGTTCTATCACTCATGGATGGTTTTTCAGGCTATAATAAAATCATGATCGCCAAGGAGGACCAACACAAAACTATATTCACTTGTCCATGGGGAACCTATTGTTGGAACATGATGCTATTTGGGTTGAAGAATGCAGGAGCAACCTATCAAAAGCAATGACACTTATCTTTCATGACATGATACACAAAATATTCAAAGATTATATGGATGATATTTTGGAAAAATCAAAGAAAAGAAGTGAACACATACAAGTCTTAGGACCCATATTTGACAAAATTGAAGAGTATAAGATGTGGCTGAATCCAAAAAGTGTGTCTTTGGGGTTACATCAGGGAAACTTCTTGGCTATATCATCTCACAAAGAGGGATAGAAATTGACCCAACAAAGGTAAAAGCCATCCTAGACATGGAACCGCCACAAACACTAAAACAGATGAGAGGGTTACAAGGAAGATTGCAGTCCATCAGAAGGTTCATAATGCAACTATCAGATAAAATACACCCTTTTTTGCATCTTCTCCATAAAGGAATAATTTACAGGTGAGATAAGAAGTGTGATAAATCTTTCCAAAAGATCAAGGACTACCTATTGACACCACCAGTACTCATGCCACCAATATCAAACAAACCACTGATCATGTATGTCTCAACAACATCAGAAGCACTAGGTGCTTTTCAAGCACAATATGATGAATATGGGAAGGAAAGGGATATCTATTATATTAGCAGGACCTTGGTTAGATATGAAATGAACTATTCACCCATTGAGAAAGCATGATTGGCAGTAGTTTTCACTTCACAAAAATTTAGACACTACATGTTGTCACATCAAATCAAACTTATTGCAAAGATCGACCCATTAAAATACCTATTATCTAAAGTAACTCTCACTAGATGAATGGCCAAATGGGTAATGATTTGATAGAATTTGGCATAGAGTATGTGGAGTGTAAGGAAATCAAAGGACAAGTGGCCACAAACAAACTAGTAGAGGCACCTATCTATGTTGAGAACCCCTTGATATCAAAATTCCTTGATGAATTAGTGTTCCTTGTCAATCTCACAAAGTAGTGGAAGATGTACTTTGATGGATCGTTCACCCAACACAGGTTAGGAGCAGGTATTATTTTCATCACCCCTCAAGGTGATTGCATCCCAAATTCATACATGCTATCATTCCCTTGTACTAACAACATTGTTGAATACGAAGCCCTAATCACAGGTCTAAGGATAGTAGTTCAGTGGCAAATACAAGAGATAAAAGTCTATGGGGACTCATAGTTGGTTATCAACCAAGTCAATGACGAATACAAAAATAAGGATGATAAGATTACTCCTTACAAGAATATGGTAGAGAATCTCAAGGACATTTTCATTGACATAACTTTTGAGCAGGTTCCTCGTATGAACAACTGAGCAGCAGACACCATGGCAATAATTGGATCATTGTTAGACATGTCGAACAACATCCTCTAATGCGAATTCTTGGTAGAACAACTTCTCATACCGACTTTCAAAATCTTAGAATCTAAATTCATGTGTTTCATTGTTGTTCCTAGATCCCCGTGGTATCATGACATATTCATCTACCTAAGCAAAGGAACCCTCCCATCTGATATCACCTCTAACCTTAAAAATACCTTTGTCAAGAAGGCATCCCGATTCATGATCCTAGGTGATACCCTTTATCGTCAAAGCATTGAAGGGACATTACCATGATGTCTTAACCAAGAGGAAGCCTTAACCGCTTTAACAGAAGTTCACGATCGCATATGTGGTTCCCATTCTAGTGGTATGACTTTAGCTAAGAAACTATTGAGGACAGGGTACTACTGGCCAACCATGGAAAGAGAAGCTCATCAGTATGTGCAAAAATGTGTCCAGTTTCAATAGCATGGAGATTTGATTCATTCTCCAACTTAGGCATTGCAACCAATGGTCACACCTTGGCCTTTCTCATAGTGGGGGCTTGACCTCATAGGAAAGATTACCCCAACCTCATCCAATAGCCACAAGTTTATCAGAATAGCCACTAAGTATTTTACCAAGTGGGTCAAAGCCATTCTTATGACCTACATAACAGGGAAGCAAATTGCCAAGTTTATCCTGAATTACCTAATTTGTTGTTATGGTGTTCCACAAACCCTTATCTACGACAATGGAACACCCATCAAGAATCAGGATGTGAAAGAGCTATGTCAAAGATTCAACATCCAACACCAATTCTCTACCTCGTATTACCCCCAGGGCAATAGTCAAGTTGAGGCTATGAACAAGACCATTCTAAAGATCCTAAAGAAAATAGTCAATAAAGCTAGTCGTGACTGGCATCTGCAGTTAAATCCCACTCTTTGGACCTATCGAACTAGTATCTGCACGCCAACAGGTGCAACCCATTTCTCCTTGGTCTATGGATTAGAAGCCATTTTACCTATTGAGGTCAAGCTTCCATCACTATGAGTGTCACTACATAACCTAATCACTAATGAAGAGTACAGAGTATCTCGACTTAACGAGCTAGAATTCTTAGATTAGCATCATCTTGATGCTCTTAATCACTTGAAAGTATATCAAAACTGAATAAAATAGAGCTATAACAAGAAGATCAAATGTCGGTCTTTCCAAGTAAGAGATCTTGTCCTAAAGAAGAATCAAAAGAATCTTCTAGATCAAGACAGTAAAGGAAATTTTGAGCCTAACTGGTTGGGTCCCTTTGTCATCATAGCAAGCTATGGATTAGGAGCATATCAATTGTCAACACCTAAAGGTGAACCCTTGCAGGAACCAACCAATAACTTGCATCTTAAAAAGTTTTATGCCTAGTCTTGAAGGATGTAAATCTGAAAAATACAAAAAAATCAAAAAATGATCAAAATCCCAAAAAATAAGAAAAAAGATTGAAAACAGTAAAGAAAAACAATTGTCCTCTAGTGAAAACCACTTTGATGGCACTTTGGGCAAGTACCTTGGTGAAAACCTAGAAAATAGGCACCTTGCATAAATAAAGCACCTCCATATATTCTTTGGCTCTTTATCTTATCATTATTTGCATCACCTTGCATCCATTGCATCATTCATTCTATTTATTTCATCACCCATTCGCGTCATAGCTTGATATTGTGAAGTACCGTATCCCCTTTAGTACTACTTGGCATATTCCAAAGGTCAGTTTGTCCTACCTATATCGAGGTAGTCTATTGTGTCACATTGGGGGAAATTCGTTTTGGATCATATTGGGTTCTTGTATATCTTAAGGTTATTAGAAATCACAATTGAAAATCTAAAAACATTCATAAAATGTTCATCAAAAAATCCAAAAAACATTTGCAAAATCCTGCATAGCTAAAATCTAAAAACATTTGGTAAATTGTAAAGTCAAAATCCAAAACATCTAGAAAATATATCAAAAACCCTAAAAAGGTCAAACATCAAAAAATATAAAATAGTACCTTGTCGAACTATGAGTTTCTGAGCTTGAACGTAGGAAATTCCATCATTGATGTGCCCTTGAGACACCTTAGGTCAGCCCTTTAGGAGTCCATCGTAATAAACTAGCATTTCATCAACTGTTAATATCTCATTGTTAATAAGTCGAGTCAATCAAACTACGTGGTCTCTATGTGTATAACGTAGGCAAGGCTCATCTTTGATCAACCCTTGAGGCCCCTAAGATAGGTCTTTTAGGTTAGGTTCTTGGTCGAGATTTAGAAAACCCCTAAACATCCAGATATAAAAAAAATCCTAAACATTCAAATAACAGAAAACATAAAAACATTAGATAACATTCAAAAGACCTAAACAACATCAAATATCTTAGAGAAAACCCTAAATAGCCTCAAATAACTAAAAACCATAAACTTTCACATAAACTTTCAAAAAGACCAAAAACGGCCTCAAAATATTTTCAAGATACCAAAAAAATTAAAATATTTTAGAAAATCCAAAACCATCCATCCCATCTCGCTTTCACCCGCAATAAACTTTCACCCATAATAAAATATTCATCATCTTCAACATTTGGCAAAACAAATAGAAAGCAAGTGTAGCAAGTTGTAAAGTGAGAACCTAAGTGTCAATTTAGATCATAGGTAAACGAGTCAGTAGAGTTTGTATCAATGACTTATCATAAACATCATCATCCTAAATCAAACCATCTGTTCAACATGTCCTAGGATGTATCCTTCATGTGATGGACATCAATATCACTAATCACCTTAGCTAAATTTTAAACTGGCAAGATATATGGATAACACTGACTGTTTGTCTTTGATATTTTCTTATGATTTGTCTTAATGACCCATTCTGAGGACCTCTCGATGATGTCTATCAAAATGATTTAGAGAGAAAGGAATGGAGCATCAATCAATATATTTTGTTTGTTGTGCTTGTGAGTATTCTTGTAAAACGATCTCGGTGCATACTTTCTTAGTTGTGTGTAGGGAAGTTGTGTGGAGTAAATTATTGACTATTGTGTATGCTTTGGTCCAATATAATCTAAGCTTCTAACTTACATTCCAACGAGGTTTTTGTATGTCAAGGCATGAACAAGAACTATCCTATTTGTTTGTAGAATCAAATTCCATTACACTAGATACAACGCCATCCTGGTTATGGATACCTTGATGCATCGTGTCTATGTGTTATATCAAACAATAAGGCACGATGAAAAATCCCAATCCCAAGATATGAGCACATCATCATCACCATCATGCATTTTTCATCACCATCTCTAATAAAGTTTCGGTGGATCATAAACTTTTTGGAACTTTTGAATCAATCATCAAAATCAATGGTCAATCATCTTATTTCTTCTATCTTCTTTCTGCGCTAACTTGGTATCATGACAGTCAGCAAAAACATCATCAATACATCCATCCTACATCCAAAAATCATCAACATGCATACATCTCACATAATCATAGCATATCATAAAACATACATCCTGCATCATCATTATCATTTAAGTTGTGAAGGATAATATAGATTTGTTATTCTAAGCATCTTAAATCGTTGCATCACATATCATAAACATACATTGCATAATCATTTGATAAGCATGAACATCTACATTATCCATCCATACATCCATATGCATACATCATCATCTCATAAAATTGGATAAGAAAATACACAATCATCTTATTTCTTCTATCTTCTTGGAACTTTTGAATCAATCATCAAAATCAATGGTCAATCATCTTATTTCTTCTATCTTCTTTCTCCGATAACCTGGTATCATGACAGTCAGCAAAAATATCATCAATGCATCCATCCTACATCCACAAATCATCAACATGCATACATCTCACATAATCATAGCATATCATAAAACATACATCCTACATCATCATTATCATTTAAGTTGTGAAGGATAATATATATTTGTTATTCTAAGCATCTTAAATTGTTGTGTCACATATCATAAACATACATCACATAATCATATCATAAGCATGAACATCTGCATT
>VDFB02038270.1:0-14726 GCA_007258455.2 Sequoia sempervirens | reverse complement strand
TTTTTTTCAAAATAGATATTAGACAAGAATTGGATATGGAAAAAAAATGGATATCCAATTTGTAGTACTTTGGCTTGGGAATTGCTATGGAGCAATGTACTGACACCCAACGTAAAAAAAAAGTCAACTAGGGATTTTCACATTTTTTGGCAAGTTCAAAATGCTACTTTTTTCATGTTGCCACTTTTTGGCTCATCATGATCCTACACATACCTAGGTCTAAATCAGGTAGTTGTTATTGCTAAGGTGGATCACTCCTTTCTGTGAAGGCCATACACTTATGATTGGGTCAAGTTTTCTTTTCATTAGAAAATTCCTATTGCCTTTTTGATAGGTTAATTATGATTTGATTAGATGGGTTATGAAGCACTTATTTCAAACAAATATCTTTATGAAAGAAGTATATTGGCATGAAATTAAATATGATTTGTATTCCAATGTAAAACTATAAAGAATGGAAACAATTCTTTCAACACATAAGCTATTATGTAGTAGTAAATTAAAATGAAAAAGCTTATTCTATATTAGTTAGGATACACAACTAAGAAAATGGTCTAAAATGACTTATTTATCCTAGAGGAACTAAGTATATAGTATACAAAGAAAACCAACAAACCCACAACTACCCTTATTTTGAAGGAGATTAGTTTTCTACACTTCCTAATCTTGCTAATATTGTCTAATTATTTTAAAGAGATGAAGGGTCATAACACAATTTTATTCAACCCAGTAAATAGCTTGGTTAATGAAACTTGACAAAAGCAACAAAACAATTGCTACATTTAGAATTTCAAGTTGAATGAAGAGTGGTGACAATAATCTACTTATAGTTTAATAAAACACTATTTTTATAAGAAGGATTGACATTAGAAAGATAAGTTTTACTTATAGTTTAATAAAACAGTATTATAGTTTTACTGACATATACTATTGTATGCTTGCATGGATTCTTAGTTAATATATGGGGAGATAGAGATAGATGGGGAGAGAAAGAGAGAGAGATATATGGGAAGAGAAAGAGAGATGGAGATATATGGGAAGAGAAAGGAAGAGAGGTGGAGATAGAGACTCAATGGATAGTGGGGATAGGGAGCGAGAGATGGTGAGAGATAGAGAGGGGGAG
This sequence comes from Sequoia sempervirens, assembly GCA_007258455.2. Classification (NCBI taxonomy): domain Eukaryota; kingdom Viridiplantae; phylum Streptophyta; class Pinopsida; order Cupressales; family Cupressaceae; genus Sequoia; species Sequoia sempervirens. Next base: position 13,603 of record VDFB02038270.1, on the reverse strand, counting down.
ATGGAGAAATAGAGGGAGAGAAAGGGATATACATAGAAAGAGATAGAGAGAGGAGTGAGAGGGAGATAAAAAGAGAAATAGAGTAGGAGAGATGGAGGGAGAGATGGAGTGAATGAGAGAGAAAGGGGGAGAGGGAGATATAGCATAGTAGATAGAGGGGGGAAGAGGGAGTGACATAGATAGTGGGAGATATAGAGATATAGAGAGTGACAGGGAGAGATATATCAATCACCCTCCCTATATCTCTATCTATTCATTATTACCCCTTTATCTCTCTACCTCTCTCTATCTCTTTGTCTCCCTTTCTATTTGTATGTTTGTCATTATCTCCCTCTCTCTCTATATTTTCTTCCCTATATTTATCTTTGTCTCCTTAAGTGTGTAATGGGTACATTGAAGAGGTCTTAAAGGAGAATTATCATATCTTTAATCAAATGGCATGCTACCTTGAGTATACCTCCCCAAGGGTATATGCCATCATTGCATTGTTGACATGAAACAACCAATCAAAAATTAGTTTCTCTCTCTCATATTAATATATATTATATTAATATATATTATATTAATTATATTTTGTATTATATAAAAATATACTTATTATTAATTATTAATTATAATAATTTTATATGTATTTAATATTTTTTTTAAAGAATAAAATATATAATTATAATAAGTTGTATAATTATATTATTTATTATGTAAAATATAGCTAATATATACTTAACTATATTTTAGAATATTAAAACCTAGCTAAATGGTGCCAAAATTTTCAATTTAATTAGCATACTATAAAACCTAATGAAACCATGTTGTAGCTCATCAAATTGGAGAACTAAAAGGTCAATACCAGCACCGAGGAGGAGTTTGGAGTAGTGAAAACAAGGTGAATGCTAGGGCCGAGGAAGAGTTTGGAGTTAAAACAAAGTCAATACCAACACCAACAAAGAGTTTGGAGGAGTGAAAACAAGATCAATATCAACGCTGAGGAAGAGTTTGGAGGAGTGAAAACAAGGTAAATACCAACACCGAGGACAAGGTTGAGGGCACTAAGGGAAAATCAATGACCAAGGGGAAATGAGTACTATAAGTTTGGCACCCCCATTCTCTCTAACCTACAATTTTCATGCCTAGTTTCCAAAGATCTTCTCCTACATTGGCACCCCCATTCTCGTAAAATGGTATAAGATAAGATAGAGAAAATAAAATAGCTTAGTCTTTCACATTTTTATCGACCAACCTTAGGTCTTGGAAAAACTCCCTGAATCTACCCACATCTTGGTTGAGGTCTAGGATTTCATCACACATAGCCTTCATCACATGAGTCTGAAGAAATTGTAGAATTAGCCCAAGTATATACTAGGCTAAGGTAGATCTAATGAATGGAAATAGAGGCATACAATTATTCTTTAATACCTCCACCACAAAAATATGCAAGGTGTTGGTTGTTTTTATGGTAAGCAGGTTTATCTTCTAATCTACCTATGGAATTGCCAATTCCAATAAAGGGAGGCTCGAAGGACCTGGACCAACTGATGAGGATTTTAAAGACCTCTACACTTTGAGCTCTGCAAGACCTGGGAGGCTGATCTCTTAATGCATTTAAAACCTTTGTACCATCATTATAAACAACATTAACAACAATAGATAATCTCATTTAATAGCTCAACATAATAGGATAATACCAAATAGAATTGGTTGTTTATCAATAATATCAACTATTTGGAGCATGACATAAGTACAACAACATTTCACAGTATAAGATAGTCATTTATTTGCAATTTGTAGCAAGCTCTAGGTAAAGGAAAACAAATATTGAACTATATGAATAAGTAAAACTTAGATTAGTGCCATATATCCATTGGAGGAGTCAAATTTATAAGCATCTAAGGGTTTATGACAGATTTAACACATAACATATAAGATCCTTGATAACATTGCTTTACAATCTCATCAATATGTATTCTAACCCAATACTACTTCTATCAAACTTATACGTAACATAATCCACTCTGCTAATCCCATCTTAAGCATTTTAATTAATTCCCTTGAATTAAAGCTAAAACAAGAATCATACACACCACAATAGTGAGATGAACAAAACAACCCTTGATCATTTTATTCAAAATTCAGATATGCTTGTACAATGGAGAGACATGAGTTTGAATTAATCATATCAATTCAAGTGCCAGTAATGTCATAAAACATCAAATCCCCATGAATTCGAAACCTAAATTGTATTTTCCCTAAAACCATCAGACTTTACAATTTTCTCTACAACTTCATCTAGAATCGACCAAAAATATCTAACTTGCTAACTTGTACTTCTAGCCTTGAAATCCTTCTGGCCTTGAAAAAGAAGGAGCAAACAAGCATCGGGCCAGAAAGCACATGTGTCACTAGCCAATTGGACTGCCTTGTGATATTCCAAAAATTTGTTACAACAACAATCTCCTTGGAGAATCTTCTCTTTCATTGTTCCCACTGAGAATGGTTGATGTACCAATGAAAAACTTCAAGAATTCTGCACCTAGACTATCACCAAAAAATAAAACTAGAATTTTTTGTAATTGCAAAAAGGGTATGTGCAGGATCATGATGGGCCAAAAAGTGGCAATATGATGGGTATTTGTAGAGTATGTGGCTGATGACTATTTTTAGCCCAAAATTGATGAAATGAAAATAGTTTTTAAATGAGATTTCAGCTTTCCACCAATATAAATTATTCTTTACTTTGAATTTAATAAATAATTATTATTCATTTTCTATTTGAATTACGACTAAAGTGTTGATTGATAGGCCCTGATTGAAAAATATCTATAGCTTTCAAATGGTATCACATTTTTTTAATCCAAAACATGCATCACATTCTATGCTTCAAATACTATAGGATTAAAAAAAGAAAATTTGAATTTCATGAAGTTTTGACCAAGTTAAGGTGGTCAAACATACAAGTTTTTTATATAAAGTTGTAATAAATAATTCATAATTAATTTTTAGTGGAAAAAAATTACAAAAAAATATGTATCACATTTAGACATGAGTCCTCTACTTATTTCTAAAATCTTATAAAAAAATATTATCATTTTATTGTTGTTAGGGTGGTCAAATAGATACCTACTTCTTATTTTTTCCCTAAAATTTAAGTACTATTAAATTAAAATTTCAAATTTCACCAAATAGATTTTTTCAAAATAAACCTATTAGTTTAGAAACTACATTCAATTTGCTACAGATTCTATTCTTACATATTTTTGAAATAATATGAATGCTTATTCAAATTTTTATGTCCAAGTTAACCTAACTCTGATTTTTTGAATTTTTTACGCCCATAAGGGGCCTATTTTTTCCATGATGATCCTGCACATACCCACAACTAATTTGTCCAGCTGATTGGCGGCTTACTCCTTTTCACTCTTCCTCAAGTTAAATATACATTTACCCATTTTTGGTACTCTTCATTAGTTGGCCAATCAAAATTGATCACCTCATTCACCTTGACACTATAAGGTTTGTACTTAACTACTAACTAATTCGCTTCTCTTTCAAAAGACTCCAAGAATGAGCTGGTGCTAATAATTTTGTCCATACAGCTCACCAACAAATCATAATCTGAGTTACCCTATTTTTTAGGGTTTTGTAGTCCAAACATGATATAAAGGGGCTCTTACAATTTTTGTGATTACTGTAGCTTGTGTAAAAGACCCCATGGATACTATTGTAATTGTAAGATGCATGAATAGAGCATAGGATGAGAAATAAAGAAGGTATAGCTGTTGTCCTCAAGATTTTTGTGAAGAAAAACATGTGAAATGAGAGGTTCAAACCTCGGTTTCAACAAAATATGTATGGAAGATATGATTTTATGAATTTTTATCCATGTGCAGACCTAATGGGTTGTTTCTGAACACTGAATATAAATGATATACATACATACACACATATATGTATGTATGTATGTATGTATATGTATTTTGAAATGTAAGGGTAAGTGCACCAAGATGGTTCCCAAAAAGGGGGCTTAAGTGGCCACTTTTTTCTGAAATCAGGAAATTCTGACCTTGGACATGAAATTGAGGATAGTTACACTCAAAATTTTGAGATGGAACAAAAACAAGGATCGAAGTACTCTAAGTCTACTTTCTAAACTACTAATTTATTTTGAAAATAGTTGAGATTAAGGGGTTCAAAAGAGGGATGTACACAAGTTGGTATTGTTTTTGTCAGAAAAACATAACATAGCAACTCGTGTACGACCTGAGCATGGTGAACTCTTTTTTAGTATTTTTAAAATTGCTATGGTCAGAAGTTAGCTAACAACATCTAGTTGATGCATAATTTTTTTGATAATTTTTTAATGAATATTTGATTTTCTACTAATTTTCTAAGTGGGCACTTCCTGAGAAGTAGAATTTTGGCCGTGCTCCCCCTACAAGTTTTTGAAAATAATTGATTTTTTTTCCTTTTTTTTTATAAATTTGTAGAATAGAATCTAGTTTCTAAAAATGTAATTTATTTGAATTTTTTATGAATGGTTAATTTATAAAAAGAAAAACACTGAACACTACTTTTTAGCAAAAAATAGACATACAAACAAAATAAATTATGGATGAAAGGCTTAACATTGTCAAAAAGTGAAAAAAATTACATCGTTAAATACCTAAGAGAGAACCTAACATTACCCATGTGTTCGATTTTTTCAATATTAAACTAGATGCAATCTTGATGGTGAGCACAGACTCGATTATGTGAAAATTTGTAGAATTTGCAAAAAAACGTCTCTGTTCTTGTTGGGAATGCCATCCAAGCCTTTGGGTTAGTATCCCAAGGAAAATAATTTCAATTTTTTCTTTGTTTTTAATGCGAAATAACGCGAGTGCGTTATAACGTGCTCACATTATAATGCAGATGCGTTTTCTAAAACTTTTTTCAAAAATGGCCACAAAATTGGTACCCAACTTCATTCACCTGCCCATAAATGTACATGCAATTACTGGATGCTCTCCTCGAACAATAAATGCAATATATCGTTAAAAAAATCTATATCTATGTATATAAATGTGTATTTCTAAATGCAAGTGTAAATGCAAAGAGCATATGGTTTTGTTGTGTTATAGATACAACATATCCATAAATTAATGTAATTGAAATTCTAAAGTCTTGAAGACATATAATATGAAATCAATCAAACTATTAAACTACATGAGAAATAAATGAAAACAATAAATGCATATGTATGTGTATTTGTAAATGTAAGTGTAAAATAAATAAGAATAATGAAAATTATAAAAGAATACAATGGGAGACCAATGCCTTATTTGGTATACGCAGTCTAATGAATATTTGCAAATGTGGATTTCAATAATGGCAATAATTCAAATTTTCAGGCACATAAATTGTTTACAACTTGTGTAAATGTGCAAGTGAATAATTGACAAACTCTTATTGAGATAGAATGACAATTCTAGTTATGTGATTCTTCTTATTAATCCAAGAAACACTTCCTAATTTCTATGATTGATTAAAATATTTTAATCCCTACTTTAGAGAACCGAATAACCAGATCACACATATATATAAAATGTACAATGATAAACTAAGTATAAACTTGTTAGATCAATTTAAACAATAGAGAAGCATCAGAATGGAGATAATCAAATAACTACATAAATTTAACAAACACTGATACCAAAATCTTAATCTGCAACTTAGACATCTTCATTTACTCCATCAAAATACATGCATCTGAGTCTCTATATATCAAAATTCATTGTTTGCTACAATGACCCATATGCCATCTGTCTAGTGTCAGTATCTTGGCTCTCTTCAACACTTAGTTCTCTAGGAGGGAAGCTATAATCTTGAGTTTTTAGTTCTCTAGGAGGGCTAAATAGAAATATGAAATTACAGAATAGAACCTTGTGATCATATTTGATGCAGATTCAAATACTAGCCATCGATCCTTCACTTTGGTCAAATGATTGAATGACTACCTTCAAAATAAACTGACACAATTTCCATCATGGCAATAAGAGCCTACCATACTATGCATTGCCAAGGAAATCCACATGGCACTCACTTGAAATATCTCAATCGATAAAGACCTCACAATTTATGATCATGCTATGGTGGGAAACCATGGATGTCAACCATCGGTAATCTTGTTTGTTCAACATAATCGCCATCTTTGTCATTAACCATCAAGTAGCTTTCCTACCGAGATTATAACATCTTCGTTAATTTGAAACATGTTCATCTCATAAGTGCTTTAGTAACCCACTACATAATGTATTAAAACTAGATAAATGTATCAAAGTATTTATATCATCTCTTTCGCTTCATTAAATGAGACATGTGGCACTCACCCGTGATATCGTGATCAACCAAAATAGTGTGGTGGAGTCATCACGAGATGGTGGGGAATGATTGAGATCAAATGATAATTGATCTATGGTCATGAAAACTTGTCCCTCTGCAAAATATAAAATATTTATTAAAAGAATGAGGGGACATTACTAGGCCAATGTAAACAATGAAATAAGTATTTTTTTAAATGAGGGAGCACGGGACCATCCAAGACTTAGGAAATAATAAAGTCAGGTGAAGGAAATAAAATGATAAATCAAAAGGGGCCTAGCCTAGACTAAGTGATGGGCCTTAAGTTGTTTTAAAACTCTCCCCAAAAAGTAACATTCCAAAATATCCCAACCAAGGTGTAAGATAAACACTAGGGTTTTACATGATGACAAAGGTGAAACCCCAACCTTAGGCTTTTCCCAAAACCATAGATGACCAAAGACATAAGGCAAGATAAAAATGAACACACAGAGCAAAATTTTGAATTTCCATCATAAGGAAAGGTCTCCTCCCTTCTTGCTAGTGATAACCTCCTCCACACACAACCCTTAAAAATTATGAATAGAGGAATATAATCTTTGAAGAACTCAAAGTTGATTCTCTCCTACTTGATGCAATTAGTCATTTTATCCTTACAAAAATTTATAGTGATTACTAGAGGCACATAGACCAATTCTTCATAATAGAATAATTTGATCATACTTTTCCAATGATGACATTATGAGAAAACCTTAGGTTAAATGAATAATTCCTAACTATGTGTAGCTATGTGTACCTGGATACCATGTTGAAAGGCTCTTTGGGCTCTTTCATCAATCATCCTACCTTAAAACATACCAAAAGTCTCCTAGAAATTAAACATAGGAAGATTTAAGATGAATTAAAAAAAATTATTGCCAAAGCATAAACTTATGATGACTTAACCAGGTCTAGTACACACTCCCTCCCCGTTAACCACTTAGACATATGGAAATTAAATATAAATTTGCTTCTATTTTTAGTCATGTAGGTGTCCAATAAACCACTTGGTGGTGTTTCCCTTCAAGTTTATTTAGTTGAATGAAGAGCAAAAGTCCTTTGATTACAATTAGAGAATACATTTGAGGCCTTGGTTGTGTAACTTGTGGACCATAGTCACATTTAACACTTGTTACAAAGTTTGGGAGTTAAAACGTTAAGTATATTTAATTTGTGATGGACACATTTGGACGATAGTAACAATAACTTGCAATCTATCAAGACTTGATTACCTTATAACCTATGAAATTCTAGCGATGAAATGATAGATTAATCATAATGTCACCTTAGGATCACATCACCATGAAATAACTTCATCCAACATCTTTATGAGTGTAGGTACCACCAAATAGGTATTTGACAGATCTGTCTTCCTCGAGCAAGGGAAATTCAGGAAGAGAAGAGGAAAGCGAGACATGTAGTATGTCTAAAAGAGGGAGATCAACTAGAGGTCAAAAGATTAGAAAAAAATTTGTAAACAAATATATTTTTTTCTTGTTGAAGGGGGGGTCATGTTCTTATGATGATGAGAGCATAGGCAATGTCGAGGTTCCCTTGAGGTACAAACATCTACGGAAACAATAGGTACCCAAGGAACTTCCTCCAATAAACACTGATTTTTGTGTCAATGAGAGGATATATCACATAGCACTATCGTCATTACATGTTTTGGGACTATTTTGCATGGATGGAATAAAGGTCTCTTACAACAAAGTTACTAAATTGATGGAGTATGTCAAACCCTCTTACAGTTACAAAGATTGGATGCAACTAGTTCAATATACACAAAGTATGCGTAGGTATGCACTATCAGCAAATTATATATAGCTAAAAGATAAGGATAAAAATAAAGGAGTGGCTATGTATATTGATGGAAGGCCAAAATAATTAGGGAATATTGCAGGGTTTATAAACAATACATGACTTGGGTCAACAAATAAGCTACCCAATTGCATATTTGAGGCGCACGAGGGAGACTGTGTATTTGTATGCGTGATAAAATCAATAACTGCAGGGAAAGAGTTGCCAATCGATTAGAATTTAAATCACTTAGTTACAAACATAGTTACTATGGGGGTGGTACATACTATGTACTAGTTTACCCAACTGCCCATTAATGACTCCAATATACCATTTTATTCTTATGGTTTTTTTTGTAAGTCTATTGGTTTCATTTTGGTAATGTTTTTTTATATTTAATTTTTGTCATAGTGGGACATTGATCATATGGAGGAGGCTCTGGCCTAGAGTACAGATCATGATGTATCTTCAGGCAGTTCTACCCAATAGGCTTACCTCATTGTAATTGTACAAATTAGATACGAGCAAAAATTTTTATTATTATGTTTTTTTTATAAGTTTATTGGGTTAATTTCAATAATGTTTTTAATATTCTTTTTGGGTCATGAGGTCTTTAATTATAACATAAGTTCATTCATGGTTTTATATTTTGTACTCTTTTATGTCATGATCTAAATATGTGTTGTTTTTATAGGATTTTTTGTGTCCTCATGATGCTTCTGGCCATGATCAAGGTATTGCAAGTGCTGCCTAAGGAGTAGGGGTTGGTACAAGTGTCCATCCTGATCTTCCTACACATACATCACATCATTTGACCCCATCATCCATGTCTATATTGTCATCTGAAATGTCAGCAACACATACCATGCAGACATCCATTAGTGCACCCTCTGGCAATATGCCAGAACAAGTGTCAAGACATGTGCCTGGGGATGCAGAGGCCACTAGTACTGGTGATATTTTAGCAGCATTTCCTAGATCTTCCTATATTACTAGTACATAAACATTTCCAGTCACATTTGTGGTGACCAAGGATTTTGTTCCCATAAAGATAGAGAAGGTCCTAGGTACTTTAAAATGTTTTAATTATTATAATATATAATCTAATTGAAATTTACTTATCGATTGCTCTTTTTAGACTATTGATCCTATGATCATTTTGCAGGAAATGCTATTTTTTATAAACATCTAAGTGATATAACATTGGAGCTCTTTGGTCCCACCATACGTACATGGTGGAATGCCCAAAATCAAGATTTAAAAGATGGTCTCATTAACCATTTAGTTGTGCTCTTCAGTGATAAAACATTCAATCGAACTAAGGTCCTTAAGAAAGATGGTACCTATCTAAAGTATGTGAGGGACCAATATAGGTCACATTTAGAGAAGAACAAAAAGTATGAGCATCCCCCCATTATTCTAGAGAGGGAGTGGAAAGACTTGGTGTCAGATGGAAAGGAGAAGGCTGAAAAGAAAAAAAGAAAGACACCACCGGGCCAAGGAAGGTATGTGATACTTTCAACAATGTAATCATATACTGATTACTCTTTCTTTTTACATAATCTAACATATTTCAAAATTCTCATAGGCTTCCTAACACATCGAAGGAAACAAAGGCAATACTAGAAAAACACGGGCAACACAAACTTGGCTCTGGTGGTTATATGAAATTAGCCACACAAATTGTAAGTATCAATAAATAAAATATTGTATCCAAATAATAAATTGAAAACAATTTTGGTTTTATCACCCATAGAAGAAAAATTGAGGATCTTATGAAAAAATGTAGGGCTCTAAATTCAACAGAGTTCCCACAGAATAGGACTTGAAAATTTCCTTTCAGCAAGGCTATGGAGTCATGGCCGAATGCCTAAGAGTCTTGACTAGGAAAAAAAAATCTTCCACTGCATTTGACATGCAAGTAAATAAAATGAATAAAGTTTATTTAAAATTGAATACTTGTGCAATCTATTCAATATTAATTTCCACCATAAAGTAATTACATGCCTATTTGTTTTAAACATTCAAGCAATGATAATATTGCACATGACATTGGAATGCAGCCTGGTGAGGGTGGAGCACAACTTGCAGATGAAGGTCATGGTGTGCATCCTGATACTTTAGAGCATGTAGAGCGTGATCAACATATTAAGCATGATCGGGCTAGAGAAGATGAGGAACATGATGTGGCCCCATTAGGTAAAGAGGACCACTCTAAAGTTATTTTAAACATATTTAATTGCAATTGGTGTATTAATTAATGTAACCCTTCATGTTTCAACTTTAGAGGATGTAGAGCATGATCAATGTGTTGAGCATGATCAGGCTAGAAAAGATCAGGAACATGATGTGGCCCCATCAGGTAAAGAGGACCACTCTAATGTTATCTTAAACATATTTAATTTCAATTGGTGTATTAATTAATGTAACCTTTGGTGTTTCAATTGCAAATCAAGATTTAGAGGGTGTTCAACATGTTGAGCATGAGTCTATAATAGAAGTTCGTGAACATGATGTGGACCCATTAGGTAATGAGAACCACTCTAATGTTCTTTTAATTAATGAAATACTTGTATCAATAATAACAAAAACATATCAGTTTAACATTTCTTTGTTATTGCAGTAGACCCCCCTTGTAGCAATGTCCACATCGTGAGTAGACGAATAGGCATACATTAAGATCATGAGCAAAGGGAAGAACAACTAAAGGGGAGATAGATGATTTAGAAAATGATACTCCACTTTAGATTTTTTTAGCTTTAAAAAAAAAACAAAAAAAAAGTGATTGTAATGATATCATGACAACCATATTTTTGATAATATGTAAAAACTGAAAGAATGAATATTATATGTTAATGAATGAATGTGAATATGTTAATTAGTGAATGTTATATGTTAATTAATGAATGTTATATGTTATTAATGGATGAATGAATTAATGTTGTATGTTATTAATGGATGAATGAATGAATTTTATATGTTATTTATGGATGAATGAATGATTAATTTTATATGATTGGGTATGGGGAATTAAGAGTGATGTGAGGGGGGGGGAGGGGCCAAATGAGTTTCCACCATCACATGGTTGGCCCTATTAAGTATAGAATATTAAACTATTCTCAAAACAAAGAGAAGCTCAAAAAGGTAATGCACTTTTCAATATAAGAAATGCATCATTTGAAGCATCAAACCAATATGCAAAGATGAAAAAAAGATGCTAACTTTTCACTATGCTGGCAAAAAAATGATTCTTTATACCCTGAATCCATGCTCTGCATCATAATTTGAAGTTATTCCCATTCTAATGTTCTTAGTTTAGTTTGTTTGTATGGCTTTGTATGAATACCACATTGTGTTGTGTGTGGATTTGGTTTCAAAGCTCTATTTCTTCTATTTTTAGTCGTGACAAAACTCTAAAATTTAACTTTTGTGCATAATAGGTTAGTGGAAAAATTGACAACTTTGAAGGGTTTAGAGGCTTGATTGAGAGAGATACACAGATATTTGGATCTTGTTGTTGATGGGAGGCTTCCACTTAACCATGAAATTTTGTACCATCTGCAAGTATGCAAAAGTTTCTCTACTTACATTCATTCTTGATCATAAATATTCTAAATGATATTAATGCTTCAAACTTAAGATTTGTTTCATTGTTATAATGATTAAAATGTTATACTTTGCTATACATTCAAGCATTCTCTTACCCCCTACCCTTTGCTCTCTCCCCCCTCCTTTTAAGAATTTTCTTTGTCATAAAAGATTCACATTTCTATCTCATTTACACAAATTTATCTGAAGTGCTAGGAGTGAATAAAGATATGTAAAAGATGATGGATTATGTCTAAACAACAACTTTCCATATTATAGCTAATTAAATACTTAATATTTGAATAGTTTAGAGCTCGAATAATGCTTGTATATGCATGTGTAGCAATAAGGGATCCTATGTGAAGATTGAAATTTAAAACATCACTTTGGTATTTTTCCTTAGGTAGTGAAATGATATTTTGAGTAATACAAACCTACACACACATTGATATTTTTCGACATTGCATTGAGGAAATTATTTTCTCCTATACCTACCCTCGGCTAGACATGGAGGTATATAATATTGGTTTTGGGGTTTTTTCTGTAAGTAGTTAATTTCATAGAGGAAGACTAACATCTTCTTAATGTCCTATCAAGTGTGAAAGCATATGAATCACTTGCTGAAGGCACCATTTTGTATTCATCCAAAAATTAGTTTTTTCTTTTTTTTATGTTTTTTGCATGTGTTTTTTAAGGCTCTAGAGATGTAGCTTGGCTCTTTCCTTTGCACTTTTCATCTATTTTGATGATTACAATAGATTGTCCTCATAATTTTTTATGTAGATCTATTTGTAACCTTATTTTCTACCAATCAATTTGCAAACCAGTCACATATTAAGGACCATTTCACTAACTTGTAGTCATCCATTACTTCATATGTTGCAGGTTGTATCTGTGTGCCAATAAACCTTGATGATTGTGAGAACTTTAATCCTACAAGTGTACCCAATCTTTCTCAAGTAAAAGTCTTACCTTATTTTATAGTACTTTAAATGGTTACTTAAAGGTTCTTCTTTAGATCTGAGATAGTTGAACCCTAGATTAAAATATGGTATTAGATGGGTAGTATAATGATAAAAGTAAGGTCCATTGATCACAAATTATGAACATAATTTACTGGACTATGAATAGTGTTACAATTATAATTATTTCTCCTTTACCTACCTCTACATTAATGAAAAAGATAATAGATATTGGAAGTTCATTACATGTCTCATGTATGTGTTAGTATTTTAGTTTTGTTTAAGTTGTTCAACAGCTTGATTAGGCCAAGAATATGTTCTACAAGCTCTATTCTCTTGACACTGCTCAACATTTTCCCTACACATTTTTTCTTCAATCTAGACATTTCTTAACTCCTTCCCTTGTTAGCCCTTGGTTGTTCTCAAGTGTAATGCTTTTTCTATGCATCTTGCAGTCTATATGTATGATCATTCATCTCTTATGAAGCATGGATAACCTTTCATGGAATTTTTGTTGCGATTAGACAATTGCCATTGTGAGAATAATCATTTAATTTCTATGGAAGTAAGTCTTTTTCATATTATTTGACTTGGTATTATAAAATTGTCTTTGTCGGATTCTCTAGGGGGAAAAACAAAACTGTGATGATAGGTACAGTTGTACAACACCATAAATCATTTGGAATTATCAATATATTGCTTATAGAATACTCTGTGCAAGTAAAATGGAATGTGCAGTGACAATTGGTCTCAAATTCAAATATGAATATAAGTACATTATACACAAGAAGATGGTATCTATTCTATGATTTAAAGAACCCCAAAATAAGAAAATTAATATGTTCCATATTTTTACTTTCTCTTAGACACTTGTTTAATCG